>LMYD01000282.1:0-39875 GCA_001630595.1 Pseudogymnoascus sp. BL308 | reverse complement strand
CTATAGTAAATTTCAAGAACTCTCCTCTTAAGCTCTAAGAGTTTCACGTGAAATATCTAAACCTACTAGGGCTGCTAAAGAACCTACCTAGATGAATTATAGCATGAGAGACGGGCAAGCTAAGCTATGATTATAAGAGGAACAAGGAAGTAAAAAAAATAGCGTTGTTGCTACCTACAACACTAAACTAAGCACCCTCTAAGCTAGAGTACACTTAAAGCTATAGTCCTTATGAAGGCTATCCTTTTTAAACGTCTTACTAGCGTTATAACAAGCAGCTACTACCATAAGAGACGAAGGGTTAAAGTAACCTTACACAAAAGACTACCCCTAAGTTCCCTCTAGCATAGAGCCTAATTACCTTAAGGGCATAGCAAAACTACCTACCGTCTCCTCCTCATCCTTCCCCTCATCCTCCCCTACTCTCTTCCTCTTTACCCCATAGAGCTTAGTAACTACAGCTACTACTAATTTCACTCCCTCCTTCATAGCCTTCTCTACGCCCTCTAGTAAGGAGGACGTGAAGGAGTCCTACTTCTTGTAAAGTAGCGCCATATTCTTCTTTATAGCTAGAATAGCCTAGTAGACGCGCTACACCACGTTAGCTCTAGAATAAGGAAAGAACGTAACGGGAATACTTACACAGAGACTGTCCTTAATAAAGAGGCAAAGGGCAACGCCCTCTAAGTAAGCTAAAGCCTTAGCTAGAGTCTAAAACTTTAGCATAGTAGCACTAGTAATGTTAGTGACACAAGCTGCCTCTTTAGTAGTAGAGATAACGTTAGTAGGAACGAGGAGAGACGTAGACTTAGCATTAACAATGGCCTAGTATTCTAGGCCTAGGAATTAAGCTAGCTATTCCTAGAAGTTAGCTATAGAAACTAAAACAGCTAGGACGCAAGCTGTCTAGAAACTCACTAGAATACACTAGCCCTTCTATGACATGTAGTAGCTACACTTTAAGCTCTTAGAGCTCTACACGTAGTTGTGAGTAGGTTTCCCTGCCTCTAGAGACGCCTTATGGCGTAAGTAGCGTATGCATAAGGCATAGTACGCCTTAGGGAGAGTAGTAGAAGGGATGGGAATTAGCATCGTCATAGAATTATACTACAAAACCATTAACTAAGCTTAAAAAGTATCACTTATGTAATGGTGCGCCATTGTTACTTACTCGTTCGTTTAGTTTAATTGTTTCTATTAATTAGTTAGTAAACATATAATACATAAATGAAAGGGAGCACTTACTAGTCTTAGGAGGGGGGTTCTTAATTGTTATTATGAAGAAAATATCATTAGAACCTTAGACGAAATATTAGCTTGTTATAGCAACTACTTATAACAATGAATCTCTAAGATGAATTAGCATGCACATAGTAACTAAGAAATCCATGACGCCTAATCACACGCTTACATACCTTCTAGCATGAATTTAGACCCCTTAAATATTCTTTGTTGTTCACAAAGAATCATTCTCTAACTACCCCACAGACGCATTTAGCAGTACTACTTAACGACAAAAAGAAGTATGCGTAAACGTGAACTACATACTTCCTAGTAATGATACGGTCTTGTGCTTCAAGGGCAAAGCACATTCTTAAGGAGGGGGGTAATGTAAGAATGCCTCCTTACATGAAGTAGACCTAGACCCCTAAGGCAATGCGTTGTCCGTAACATAGTGTAGGTGTAGGTAAGAGATGAGAGTTAGGGTAGTTCCATGTAACAAGCAGGAGTGGTTTAGAGGACACGCTAAGGCTTAGCTAAGTCGTAGCTAAGTCAGACCCCATTTAGGTACATAAGGGGTTAGAAGCCATAAGCTCCCCCTTCATCTTTTTTGTATCCTTCGTAGTAGACCTATAGGATTACACCGACTCATATCTAACTTGCACTCTCATATGCCACTTCTTGTAATACGGTGCCCTATGTCCTTACACTTTTGTTACCCTATTCATCCTCTATGCCTTAACTCTACGTCCTAACTTAACACGTAAGTTAGGATGCCTTTAAATGAATCGTGGAACCTAATCCTACCCAAGAGGTAAGTTAGGAATTTAAGGTTATAGTTGTTAAGTTTATAGTTGTTAAGTTTATAGTTGTTATAGGTGTTGTTGTTAAGGCTAAAAAACGCAACACTTATTTGACTAGACTTCATCTGTAACCTCACGTAATATCCAATGGCTAGGAGCGTAGCTGCTTATAGTAAGCTCCTTAATTCACTTTAGGAGGGTCTGCTCTTAGTTTTTAGATAGAAGTTGCTGTTTCTAACGGGCTTCTTTGCGTGTATTAACTCCATTTATACAGCATCTTAAGGACTCCTTTGGTAGCTTTAAGGCTTTAGCAGCTGCATGTACTAACTTAAACTAACTAGATTTAATCGCTAATATTGCTTTCTCTATTTCAATTTCCCGTTCTAGAGCCTTTATACTCCTCTTTTGAACCATTTTGAGGTAGTACTAGTGATTGTAATTCTAATGGTTTAATAGGGTTAGGTGGTTTTAATGGGGTGGTTCCAACCCCACTAGACCTGGTACACCATAAGACCTAGTACACCACGACCTACGTTACAAGCTACAACACCTATAATTAATTTAATTAATAATAGTAGTAAGGAGGAGGGCGAAGAGGAGCTTTTAGATAATGATATAGATAGATGAATTAGGATTTATAGAAATTAAATTGATTTTTTTAAAGCTATTAATAGGGTGGCCTTACACCTACTAGACCTATTACGCCACAACTTACGTTACTCTAATAATTTAAAGTTAAGTTATTTATACTAACAACTTATATATTTATAATTCAATTTTACTAATATATACCTACTATTATAGTAGAATGTAAGTTAACTTAAAAATAGTCTATAGCTTACCTCTAACTCTAGTTATAAATTATAAATAATATATTACATGATGTATTTTATTACACCTATTCTAGAAGAATAGGTAGGAAAATTATAAGAATAGATTGATTAGCATATAGATTAAAGGGGTACGCTCTCTACAGTAGAAATAACATAATTGAATAAAATTATCACTTTTAGGTGTTGGTATATTCTAGGTTCGGTTACAACTGTGCTGCTTTTTGTTTCAACCGCGTACTAGTGTCATAGTCAGTATCCCCCATTGGTGCAGCGTGAGGCAATTGTCTTGGGGCATGGCTGTATAGAGCACTACACTCAATTGCTCAGCTGCTCAGGGGCACAGTACAGCACCCTGAGCGAATACAAATAGTACGTAGGATCTGTAGAATAGTGTGGTGATTCAATTGTTCAATATATTCTATTCCTACTGTATTACTGTGTGACTACTCTGTTCTGTTGCCAAGAGATTAATTACAGTGACTAGGGATTGCTAGACAAAATTGGCTGTGTATCCCCATACGCTGGAATTACTACCAACAAATATAGGCTAAGTCTCAGATCGGGAGAACTGTATTCCAGCAGCCTGCCAACCCAATATCATCATTCTCTAATCTTTTCTTCCTCTAATCCCGAGATATTTCATATAGTTGGACAGATATCTCATCCTATGTCTCACCTCAGCTTTAATTAAGAGTAATTAGCGCTACGACTAATACACAGCTAATACTAGATAGGCTGATGTTTTAGCGATCCCACTGTCTTAACTCGGCATATTAGTGATTAGATCCTTAGTTAAACAGCAATTTCGTTTCAGCTATGGATTAGTACATCTTTCTAATCCCCACTGTCACACTTGGATAGTATGCTGGCTTTGATGCCAACGATGCTTGGACAAGATGGCGGGACGTCGTTCGTAGAAGCTTATTGGGCTACACTGGGTAACCTTCTTAACTCAGTGCAACTATCAGGAACAGTAACTGATGAGACAGCTGAACAGAGCCAGCAGCGCAATCTACGACCTTCCTGAAGGATGCCTCTTCACGACAGTGCTATGATGCGAAATTTGGGTTGTCTCAGGGCAATCCTAAGCCACAGCCCCTACTTTGTCTCAGGCGTATTTGGCAGATGACCGCTGTTTTGATGTGTTTTGTCTATATGTGAGCGGTTTCTTCCACAAATTCATCGCACCGAAGCATCGACAAATTTCGCTATTTTAAGCGGCTCGCTTGAAAAACCATTTACCAATATGAAGCTGTCATTTGCACTGTTGGCTGTCGTCACTGGGCTAGGGCTGGCAACAAGGGACCGAAGGATTACACAACGAGGAGAACCTTATAGTTCCTGTATTAGAGCACATGTCGCCGACGCTATTTCGCGAGGAGGAAATGCTGCCCCTAACGCTACAGAGTGTCTAAAGGGTTTCGGATCCCATTTTATTGAGGGTTCTCTCAAAGAATTTACCAATCTGGAAGCTAGTCGCAGAACACAAGAGATGATTACGGCATATGACCGAACAATAGCTTTGCAGCTTGCTCCTTGTCTCGAAAATGATAACGTCTCCAACAAGAACAGCGCACGGATCGCCAAAATACTAGACGCTGCTAAGAAGAGAATATTGAGCAGGAATCCCGATATTGGATGTACTGATGATATGTAATCAGCTATTTGTTGGCTGGCTCAGTCGGATTCATAGGTACTAGAGGTACTGGTAGCTTTCGGTCGTTGTATGGAGTTCTCCACCGGAGTTTAAGCTCGGCCGACCGTTTGCGGGTTTCGGGAGGCATAGTTTGAAGTCGTTGCTGTGTGCTCATAGTGAAATTCAGTGCAACTATAAGATTACAATTTACTGTTTGAACAAGCTACACAAGACGGGAGGCGGCTTTTTATTATCTATTATTAATACTATCGTCGGCTAGTTGGGAGGCAGGAATTAGCCGTCGCTAGAATAGAGTTAAGGGGTTCTATAATACTTCGAATTGACGCCCTCTGCAATTAGGCGCGATAGCGACGATGTGATTGTAAATTTTAGAGTAGCTGGGGTTTGGACTGTTCAGGAGTGATCGCATAACACAACTGAGATAAAAATATTATAGTTTTTAATGGACTCATAAATATAGAACCAATTGAATTCAGAGTACTAATAGTTTGTCCCGTCATGGGGTGCGTCTCGTGATGCAGGGATGCCCGTTAATTCTTAGTCTAAACTACCAACTTAAATTATTTCTCACCCTCCTGCTCTATCTATCTATCTATCCCCTTTTATCCGAGAAACTTCGCCATGTATACAGTTTCATAAATGCTAAGACGAGTATCATATTAGAGACGACAAATCCGATAAATATCCCGAAGTAGGGCCAGCGCTTTGAGGCGTCAAGGTTTAGTCCGACGAGGTACTGAGGGGGTTTCGTCAGTTTTCATAGACAGGGAATAGAAATATAGAAAGACAGATAACAGACAGAGAAGGGACGGGGGAAGGGAAGGAGAAACCTACATCATCAGCGGCAGAATACTTGCAATACCCACACCGCGCCGTCGCGCCCGGATCAACCAGATAGCCCGTCGTCGACGACAGCCAAGCCTTCGCATACAAGGCACATGTCTGCCCGTCAGGGGGGACGAAGAAGCTCAGGTCGTTTTCGGCACAGACGATGGGTTGGCCCGCTAGAACAGTCGACAGAATGCCACCAATCCAGTAAGTGAAGGGCGCCACATAGTACATGGTGTATTTCCAGACAACGGGCATCTGCATCTGTGGGCGGAGGACGCCATTGAAGAGCTCGCACATGATGACCATGAAGGGCATAAGATTCGCGGCTACAGTTGTGTCTTTGCTGTATATCATATAGAGTCAGCAAAGTAATCTACAAAAGGAAAGAGACTGAGAATCCTACCTCAACGCCCCGACCCACTGACCCCAACTAGTGGCGAAGAGATGGAAAAACAGCACCATCAGGAATGTATACCCAGCTGTGAGACCAAGCGGCAAGCCCACAGGAAAGTAGAACAGCATGAAGAATATCACAGCGCCCACAACCGCGTACGGCAGCTCCGAAACGACTTGCGCAACCGTAAAGGAAACCCAGCCATAGATCCTGCTCGGATACTCACGCGTCTCCCAGATATCCCGGTTCGCAATGAACCGCATGGACGTGGCGTTCATGAACTCCGGGACCAACATGAGAATGAGAAAGCAGGAGAACATGCGCGACTGCATGTCCATGATGCTGTCGCCGAGCTTGAAAAACGTGAATCCGTTGAGTATGGCATGTAGGAAAGAGGCATAGAGCCGAGAGTAGGGGTACTCTGGTGTGCGCCAGTACTGCCTGCTCACGCGTTTGGTGAGGAGGACTGTCTGCTGGAAAGTTGAGGCTGAGAAATCTGATGACGATCCGGATACTAATGATGGTTCCTGAACGCTAGATTTAGCTCGATCGCAGATATTCTCGATGGTGATTTTTAGGGCCTGGGCCTCTGATGAGGTCCGCCAGACTTCGTTAAAGTCGAGGGTCGGGCCACTCGTCGGCTTCAAAACGCCAACGCCGACCTCGATAAGGAAGTCTGCAACATTCTTCCCTTTTGTAATAGGAACACCGTGGGCTGCGAAGTACTCGAATACCGTCTCTCCGGAATGGCCAATGTCGCCAAAATAAAACGTGTTGCCGCCGGGGTTTAAAGCCAAAACTTTGTCAAACTAGGTCAATTAGCTCATGCAATTCCAATACGACCTAACTTATTCTCACCAGAGTAAATTGCTGCTGCGTGGCTTGATGAATGGTACAGATGATAGCCTGACCCGCCCCAACAAGTCGTTTGAGCGTGTTCAAGATATTCAATGCACCCTGACCATCGAGACCACTTGTCGGCTCATCGAGGAATAATACATCCGTCGGCTTCGCGCACAGCTCGACGCCAATCGTCGTACGCTTCTTCTGCTCCAGTGGCAGCGACCAGATGATGGCATCCTGCATCTCTACAAGGTCCAGCATCTCCAGCACAGTTTGAACATATGCCAACTTTTCCGCGCGTGGAACATATGCAGGCTGGCGGAGCAAGGCTGAGAATTCAAAGGCTTCGCGGATCGTGCTGCTTTCATCGTGGACGTCCATCTGCTCGCAGAACCCAATCTTCTTTTGAAAATCACTACCTAGTGGAATCCCATCTAGCAGCATATCTCCACTCAGCTCGCCAACACGTTGCCGTTGGGATAGGGTTTTCAAGACTAGATTCGGTCAGCTGTTGTCCTTATAGCAATGACATTTAAGCTTACGTGTAGTCTTTCCAGCACCAGAGGATCCTACTAGTGCAGTCATTTGACCTGGTGCGCAATATCCCGATATTTTGTTCAACAACTTCCTTGTACTCCCGTCGTATGGAACAGTATAGGAAAGGTTATGCCAGGTGAAAGTCGACTTGCTTACGGCTAGGTTTAGAGGAGCCTTAGAGTTCTCTGAGGTCGTCTGACCTACAACTGCTCTTGGCGCTCGATCGTCAAAGTCCGCTGGACTTTCCTCCTCGTCGTTGCCCTTCAACCGGTAAGCCTTGGGCTTGATTGTCTGTTTGTACTCGATTGCGCCGCCACCTCCCTTGCTCCACTCAAACAACTCGCCGAACCAGGCTGCGAGAATGATGAACGCGGTAGTAAAGAGCAATAAAATGCCAAAATCCCGCCAGACGTTGCTGTACAAAAATCCGAAAGTTTCCAAAACATATGAGTCTCCGCTCAGATTGAGCGACCCCGGGACACTTCCAGCAATGGCACAGATTTGGTGAGCAGTCTCTTGGTAGCCTGGACCCCGAGGTACGATGGAGCCGGGGGAGCAGTTTAGATCCAATCCGTGGAACTCCGTAGCCATTATTGCTTCAAACGTATAAGTTATAGGCAGTAGGTACTACTTATTATTAGCCATACTCAGGGTGCGGTGTGGCTTGAGAACATACAGAAATCCAGCCAAACCACGGCACTTGGTTTATGAGATTTTCTCCGGAAATCACGTAGCCTCCCCACATTATGTAGATCAGCAACATGACGCCACAGTATCGAAGTGCAACCTCAAAATTAGGTGACATTGACCCAATGAAGCGGTATTGAGCTGTCATGCAGATGGAGATTAGATAAATAAACAGGATAAAAATGAAGAATGGTCCGGGCTATAGAGATGTTTTAGTGAATTGCTCGGGAGACTCATGAAGCCAGACGTTAGAGAATGGAAGGAAGACAAAATTCCAATGAGGACCTACTAGTTGTTGCATCCCAGCAAGGAAATAAGCAATGACAGAGTATAAAACTGCTTGCACCAAAACGACCAACAAGTCCACCAAAACTCTTGCAAGACTGACTGAGCTTGGCTTCACAAAGGCAAATCTCTTTTGCTTGTTAATAATGTCCCTGCCTTGGAACTCATGTTCTAGTTCCGCAAGTTGGATCCAACCAAGCAAGATAGAGGAGTAAAACATGAATCCGCCTCTAGAAAATGCGCCATCTGAGGTAGTCGGCTGGTCGTAGAACATTGAGCCAATGATTAATGCGTTAATAATAGTTGATACGGTTTTGACATAGAAAGGCGTGGGGTTCCCTTTTAGTTGCCACCATTCGCGTTTCGTGCAAATGTAGACCTGGCGGAGAAAAGATGTAGAGTAGGATGAGTTGGGAGGGACATAGCGGGACTTGGACGCCTGCACTGACACCTTGAATGATTCTAGGTTAATGTTTTCCGTGGAATCAACTGCACCCAGGGTATTCGGGTCTGATAAGCCCGCCTTATACTCGAGAATTTGTTTCTGCACATCTTGGTAGAATGTACTAGCGCGGAATACCTTTTCCAACTCAGCGGCACCTTTCGGGGCGCGACTCCCAAATCCTTTTCTAAATCGACGTTCTGAGACAGAAGTCACACTTGCGAGGAAGTCAGCGGTTGTCTGCCTCTCTTGGCATTCGTATCCTAAACTCTCGAAGTACGCCTTGGCTAATAGTGCTGGTCCTTGGAAAATCATACGCCCTTCGTCAATCAATAGTAGTTTGTCGGCCAAGTTATAGATGGCGTCGGATACTTGGTAGAGTGAGACGATCGTAGCTTTGCCGCAGGTGTCTGTCAATATCCTCAAACTTCTGGCGTAATCCAGTGCCGAGGTTGCATCTAACCCGCGGGTGGAGTTATCCCAAGCCACGACGGACGAGTTGGCAGCGAGAGACTCAATGATCGAGACACGTTTCCGCTCGCCCCCAGAGACACCACGGATATATTCATCCCCAACTAACGTGTTGAGCACGTGGGAGATTCCAAATACTCGGGCAAACATCTCAATGTATCTTGGGATATCAGCTCTATGACGCTTTGGGGTTTTACTCTCTAAGGCGAATTCGAGGGTCTGACGGACGGTGAGGGTTGGGAAATGGACATCATCTTCTGGGGTGTAAGCAACTTCTCCACGATACTTGTCCAATATCTCCTGCGGGGTGAGACCAGAATAGTCCAAGGATCCCGTCACACCAAGAAATGATGCATGGTCATTCGCTATAGTCCGCAAAAAGGTTGAACAACCAGATCCAGGCCGACCGAGCACGCTGAAAGATATTAACCATTTGGCCGAGCTGATATACCACAATAACCTACAGCATTATCTCACCGCTTCGGACAACTCCAGAGAAATTGTGAATCAGCGGTCGGCCATCTTCCGGCCGAGGACGGGATATAAGACGCTTGAGAGTCCATTCGTAGATATCTTGACATGTCAAAGTACGCCAGAGTGTCTGCTTCAAGGTCTTGACTGGAGCGTGTTGGCCTCCCGCTCCCCAAGTTGAGAGATCGTTAAAGCAAACACCTAGGCGGGCGGGTGCTCTTCCGACTTTCTTGAGCTCTTCATTTTCCCGTTGCAGAAAGTCGTTAAAGACTTGGTGCGTATTGGGATACTGGCTGGACGGTTGCCCAGAAAGCACCTTGTAGACCTCGGCGATCGCATCCTCAGAGTCCTGGGTTATGTGGACACGGGACTCGTGGGTGGTACTGTTCTCATCGGCATGGTCTGCGTCAGATAGCCGCCGGCGGTTATGAGGCGCTACTATACCCGGCATCGGGCGGTGGCGGAAAGCGGAAGTTTGAGTTTTAGGACAGGAGAAAAGACCTTGAGAAAAGCCTCGAGAGGAAATTATGTACTTGAAATTGAGACTCAAGGAAACTGCATGAGCGTTCTCTATATAAAGAGCTCGGAGCACATAGGAGGAGAGGCAACTAGCGGAGTAGCAAGGGAATGTTAAGGAAAAAGTAAATACGAAATAGGAAGCCAAGAGGAGGGGCTAGATGCTTCTGTATAAAGGACAGCAAAAATCCCAGCAGTGCATCCCACTTAACTAGCTATTGCTTTATCTCCATTATTGGGTATTTTCTTGCGGGCGGGCTGATGCGAATAGGTTTCTTAGAATCAATCTAATTGATCCATTTTTTTGTTAGCGGCGGGATACTCGCCTCTCCCAAAGAGGCAGCCAAGACAACATCACGTGCAATATAGTGGCGTTCAAAGTGTATTCGAGGTTTTAGCGCAGATTTGGCCTTCATATATTTTGTTAGTCATAAGTTTGATACGAAGTCTGTTCCGGGCCATCCCCGTAATGACTCTGACGATTGCAAATAGGTATATACACTTTACTTTCCAGCATTCCAGTCACGTGATGTCCACTATCTTTGTTTTTTACAGGCGCTAAAACTCCATGTGCGACGCTACTAGGGTAACCTACCGTCGTCCATCGACATCATCGTACCTATATTGCATGTTTCCACATGATTGACATAGGCGGATTGATAAACGGATCAGATGCACATAGAGAAGCATATTTGTCTTCTTTGTTGCCGATCCACTTATAGAGACTTCATATGGCCCTAGTGAAGATATCCCAGCCTCAACTGTTGCAGGCACACAAACCACTAGTTGGATCTTTAACATCGAGGCCAGAAGTACCTTGCTGGACCTGTCGTCGCCGTCGAGTTCTGTGTGATAGGGCCCGGCCAACGTGTACAAAATGCCATCAGTCAGGGCGAGAATGTTTAGGCTACAAGAAACCACTTGTCTGGAACAAGGGGGTTGCAAGCAGAGGGAAGATGATGGGGAAAGACTTTGAGGCCGCTAATGTAGCACAGGTTAAGGAGGTCAAAGATGCAAAGAAACTCAAAGAGTCGCTCCCAAGTGACCCCCAAAAGGCCAATAGAAACCCTAGCCATCATCTCGACGCACAGATGCCAATGGAGCATGCGTATCAAGATAACCGAGTCTTCAAAGTGCTCGTGGATCCCATTTTCCAAGGACTTGAGCCCGTAACTCGGTATTACCTAGATTATTGTATGTAGACAAACGATTTCGCGGATCCTAGCTTCAGTTGACCTAACACTTACATAGACGCAAACATTTTATGTGTCCAAACGGTCCTATATGATGTTCCTGGCGACAACCCATTCCGAGGTCTCATAGCCATGATCAGGAGCAGCCCTCTGATTTTGAACTGTATTCTCGCCACGTCGGCTAGCCATGCGACAAACTACCTGTATCCGTCGTCTTTCTTTTCAGAGGCCAACTCGCATTTGCCCGCTCCATGTCCTAGCACCGGGATACAACCGGTACCGAAGCCGTCTCTCTACCACGCACTGTCATATAAGCAGCGGGCTCTCACCCAGCTGCGGAAATATATCCAGGATCCTGCTGGGCTGAGTGGTGATCTTGTCAGTGCTCCTATCGCAATGCTTGTGTGGATAGATATGCTTGAGTCAGGAAAAGATACGTGGCGGATTCACCTCAACGGGTTAAAAAGGCTGACTCAGATGAGGGATGAAAGTATTGCTAACGAGATAGGAGGGTCTGGAGATGGTCCGTCTCCTAACCCTTCTATACACTCCTACTTCTTTGACACCTGTTTTATGTAAGTGCGATAGCTTTGAAGACTCAATACTAGTCTTGTCTAATGCGACCACCTTAGTATTGACATTATGGGCACGACGCTTGCCCAACCATACAAGATCTCGCGGCCCATATTCCCCTCCGCAGTTAGTCTGAACCATCTCAAGCGGTCGGAGAAGATGTCCTTTCTCGGCTGCCCTGCCGACCTTCTGTATTTGATCCTCGTCGTGAACTGGCAGTGCTGGTTGAAAGCAGAAGCCGCAGCAGCGGCCACAACGAGTCCGTTCCAGCCACCTATTTCCGAGAACGAGCTCTCCCTCGCCACTCCCATCGCTATAGGCGCAAACTCCATCTTCAACGAAATCCTCGCCTTTGACCCCATCTCATGGAGTCTAAATACCAGCACCACCGCAACACCGCACTCCCAGTCCGACCTCTCTAAGCGCACCAGCCTTGCTTGCGCCTACAAATCTGCCGTCTTCATCTACGCAACGCGGGTGTTGTGTCCAGAAAACCTAGGACAGCATCCCGCTGTTCCTATCGCCCAGCTCGCAACCCAGGTCATCGCTGACATCAGCACGATCCCGGCACATGACCCGCTCTTCAAGTGCATCGTGTGGCCGACGTTTATCAGTGGTGCGGAGACGTGGGATCCACCGCAGAGAGACATCGTGCGTGGCCTGCTAAGGGATCTGTGGCTTGAGCTGCGGTCGGAGAATATTGCGAATGCGGCGAGTGTATTAGAGGGGATTTGGGATAGGGCAGAGAGGGAGGAGGGAGAGGAAGGGAGGTCAGAGGAGGGCGCTCGGGGTAGACGATGGACAGATCATTTGGCAAGGGAGGGGGTAGATTGGTTGTTTTTATAACGTCTTCTATATGCGATTCGAGAGGGTCGAATATAGATTTCGAGAGGATCGAAATAGAAAATAGTACTTTAAGAGGAACATGTGCCGTGTATTCAAAATCCCGCTCTAAGGACATCCTGGAGGGTTGCTTCATGGTCAGGGTTGGCAGACGAAGGGCGGCCGGTCGTCTGAAAGACAAAAGTATATACCTTTTGATCTCAGTTTATCAGTTAACATTGCTTAAGACGTCGTTAATTGGCCCCTTGGTGCTGTTGTATAAAGTTAAAATATCAGATAATACTATCAATGGCTACTACAATTAACATTAACAGCAATTTACTACTACTTGTATAGGCCCTGGTATATATAGAAAATGTTAAGTAGTAGATAAGGTTCTTGAGGCTTATAATGGGGTATGATTTGTAGGCAGATAAGGAGTAAATGGTGTTTATAAGTAATTGTGAGAGGGTGTAACGCTGGCTACTACCAAGGGTAATAGACACAAAGGTTTAGTTGCGTTAGTTTAACTTAACAGAGGAGGCAGGGGATTAGACACAAAGGCTTTCGTAAACACGTTACTAGTATATAACAAATACTGTATTGAGTTGAGCACAAAGCTCCTATCTAAGAACTAACTATCTACTTATATAGTGGCGTCGTGCCTAGTGGACTCTCATGGAACTTACTCGAGTCCTTAGAGTCCTAGACTCTTAGGACTCTTCTCATATTCTACAGAGTCCGTCACGTGATACTTCTAGAACTATTATTGTCCGCTGCTCTCTTAGGTACCAAGGGTCGGTCCCATGTAACCTCCCTCCTTCCTGTCCTATAGTTGGCTAGCCTTCTCGTTCCTTCGTAACACTCGCTCCCTTCCTCCTAGGCATTCGTCTTAAATCCTATAAGTACGTCCATGTCCCTAGACCTCGCTGTCCCCTAGCGAGTCCCTTAACATGCAACATGCCTACTAACACTACTCGCAAGCTTTAGGAACGCAACGATCTTGTCCGTCAAATTAAGAGCTACGGATACGAACTACCTAAGATGGATTCTTGTTCTAACTACGTGAGGCGTAATGTAACTTGCGTTTCGTCTCCAAACGACTCTCAAAGGTGTACTAAGTATGTCTAGCGTAATCTCAAGGAAAAGTGCAACTGTATAAGTCCTAAGCATCCTAACTAGGTGAAGCTTGAACGGGAGGAGGATCGTCTAGATCGTAAAGAGGAAGAAACCCTTTTGAAGTTACTTCGTCTATAGAAGCAGAAACGCCTCATCTAAACCCGTGGAAAAGACATGCTTCGTTAAGGTTTAAAGACCCTTAACGAGCTCGACACTATAGAGGCAGCTGAACGAGCAGCCGCTAAACAAGCTAACGCCGTTAAGGTAGAGAAACGGAAAGCTATTGAAGCTTCTACAACTACTACGGCGATTTCTTCTTCTTCCTCTAATGCCCTAGCCCTGTCCCCTACGTCCTAGGACTAGTGGCTAGCAGATGGTAGCGTTAATATTCCTTTAGCAGTTCTCTGCTAATGTTCTACGTTAGTTCCCATAAATTATTCATAGGTTCATACCCTTCTCATTTTATCAAAAACTCTTCTTAGCGTCCTACTAACCTTCTATCTAGGATCGCCTTAACTTAATATTCATTAATCTCATTCTTAGGTTAGATGTCCGTGTTAGTGGCAATTAGGGCGTCTCCTCTTGCTAGTTCTAATAACGAAACATGAAACACTAGGTGAAGTCTAGAGTCCTTAGGTAGCTATAGCCTGTAATTAACTAAGCTTACTTTGTCTAATATTTTAAATGGTCCTAATTTCTTAAAGTCTAGTTTCGTGCTTAGTCGTTTTATTTTAATGTGTTTTTAGAGTAGGTATACCTTATCCCCCTCCTTAAAGGTAGGTTTCATACTATGCTTCTTGTTTGCATATACAGTAGATCGTTAACTTAGGAATTAGATATCCGTCGCAAGTTATTCCTAGAAGGATAATATTTTCTCAACTTCTAGTGTTTCTTCCTTAGAACGATATTTATCTAGCCTTAGCGTTTTATACGCTTCTAGTTGCCATCCATTATTAGCAAAGAATGGTGAGACCTTTGTTACCTCTAACGGTGCTAAGTTATATGTAAACTCTACTAAATGTAAGTACTAGACCTAGTTGTCCTGTTCCTTGTTTACATAGCTCTATAGATATGCTTCTAACGTCTAGTTAGTTCGTTCTATTTGTTCATCTGTCTGTGGATGAAAAGCTATAGATAGCTTATGGTTTGTTCCGAGCTGTACCATGACTGTCTACTAGAACTTAGATGTGAAGAGCTTGTCTCTATCTAAGATTATCTCATCTAGAAATCCATGTGCTACGACAATGACCTTAAGGAATGTGTATGCTAACGCCTTTACATCTAATGCTTCTATGAATGGTGTAAAGTGCACTTCCTTCGTGAGTCTATAGTTAGATACTATGATAGCGTCTACAACAAATCCTGTCATTAGTTCCTTTGATGGTGGCAGCTTAACAATGAAGTTAATTGCTATCAATGACCATGCTCGTCCTAGTGTTAGTAGTGACCTCAAAAGTTCATATGGTGCATGCCTATTTGCTTTTGACTTCTAGCAAATGTTGCATTCTAACACCACTGTCTCTACTTGCTTCCTTAAACCTAGGAAGTAGTAGTGCCATGCGATTCGTTTGAAGGTTCGTGTTACTCCCTAATGACCATGTGCTAGCAACGAGTGTTGTTCTTGCACTAGCAGGCGTCTCATTTAGTTTAGGACATACACTAATCCTTTAAATCAGATTAATCCCTGTTCGTTAATGGAGAAGTTCCCTTTAACCTTGTCTAGGGTTCACTTCGCTATTTCATCTGTTACGTAAGCGTTCTTAAGCCTCTACTTAAGTTTCATATCTTCTACAATGGCAATCGTGGCTAGTAGTTCATTGTATTACATTCCTACGTCCGTTTCCTTTAGAATTGCTCTAGGTCTTTCTTGTTTTAGGCTGACGTAGTTAGTCCTTCTGCTAAGAGCATCTGCTCTTGCATTCTTAGAGCCCTTACAATAAGTTATCGTGAAGTTATAGGCTACGAGCGTCTCTACCTAACAGACTTGTCTGCAGTTTAGAACCTTAGTCGTGGTGAAGTATATGAGGTTCTTGTGATCCGTTTACACCTGTACTTCATAGGTGAATCCCTTAAGATATACTCGCCACTGCTTAAAGGCAACGACAATGGCTAGTAGTTCTTTGTCGTGGATGTTATAGTTGAGCTTTACGGGTGACAGTTTCCTAGAGTAGTACGCGATTAGCTTAAACTTACCGTCCTCGTCTAGCTGATTTAGACATGCTCTAATCGCAAAGTTAGAAGAGTCCGTTTTAAGGATGATCTTCTTTGTAGGGTCGAATGTAGCAAGGATAGGTGCTTCTGTAAATCTTGTCTTAAGTGTTTAGAAGGCAGCCTCTACCCTTGTCGTTCATTTAAACGCAAGATCCTTCCTAGTAAGCTCTATGAGTAGTTGAGCTATCTGAGAATATCCTGCTATAAACTAACGGTAGAAGTTAGCGAAGCTTAAGAAGGCTTGCACTTCCTTAACTATGGTTGGTGTTAGCTACTCTAACACTACTATGACCTTTGCTTAGTCCATCTTAATGCCATGCGTTCTAATAATGTAACCTAAGAATTCGACTTAGTTCCTATGAAACTTGCACTTCTCTAGCTTTAATAATAGGTTGTACTCCTCTAGCTTCTTTAGGACCCTTTTGACATGCTAGACATGTTCGTCCTTGTTTGCTAAGTACACTAGTATATCGTCTAAGTAGACGATGGTGAATATGTTCAAGTATTTGTACAAAGCATCATTCATTAAGCGTTACATGAATGTAGGGGCGTTAGTTAGTCTAAAGGGCATAACTTAATATTCAAATAGACTATAGCAAGTGCAGAATGCTGTTTTTCACTCCTCGCCTTTAGCTATCTAGATTAGGTTATACGCATCACGTAGATCTAGTTTAGTGAAGATCTTAGCTCCCTAAAACCTATCATGTAATTCGTTAATTAACAGTAAGGCGTATTGATCTTTTATTGTCACGTTATTCAATCCTTAATAGTCTACACATGATCGTTTGCTTCCATCCTTCTTAGGGACCTATAGCAAGGGGCTTCCTGCTAGTGACTTAGACGGTCTAATAAACCCTTTCTTAAGGTTATCGTTAATATATTCCTTTAGAAGTTTTAGCTCGTCTGCTAACATCTAGTATATTGGTCTAAACAGTAGACTCTCTCCTTCCTTTAAGGGTATTACATGATCCCATGGTTAATGCTTAGGAAGCGCCTCGTTCTTAGGGCCTTCCTAGAATAACTACTTGTATTCCTTATACTCCACTAGTATACTCGTTGGTGAGGATGCCTAGGCTAGGTCATCGGGCTCTATAAAGGTTACATACACCTTGCGTCAGCCCTAGGAGGGTCCCTCCTGTTACGGCATGCTCGTTTGCTGTTTGCATGCGCATTAACTCATTACAACTTCTTCGTTCCACTAGTTAATCTAGGGGTTATGTTTCCTAAGCCATAGCACACTAAGGATATAGGCATGGTTATTCATGTACATGATATCAAACTGAATCGTTTCCTTGTGTTCACATAGCATAACCATTTCTAATGGAACCGTCTTAAGGGTTACCATCCCGTTATTAGTAGATATGAGTTCCCCATCCACAACCATTAATGGGTAAGGGTTAGACTTTAGTTGTGTCCTAAACCCTTAGGTGTCTGCTACTTTCTTTGTCATAAAATTGCCCGTTGCTCCTAAGTCTATCATTACTTAGAGGTGTCGCTTTCTTATCTTAGCAACTATGTATAGCTACGTGTTGCCTTTCGTGGCGCATAGCTGGTTTATACTAGGCCTCTTCTTGTTGCTCGCTAGTAGCCTACCGTCAAGGACTCCTAGTTTTTTGACTCGTCTAAGGATGAATACCATTCATCTGCATCTAACAGTAGTTCTTAGAGAGATCGTTTGCTCCGTTCTACTACTTCGTTTAGCAGGTGTGAGTATTTCTCGTATACCTGTTCGTTCTTAATGAGTAGTTCTCCTTTAGACTAACTTCGCCTAAGGGCGTGAACTTGCTCTACATCCTAGAAGTGTATTTAGGGCAAGGATTAGGGAAACAACTAATGCTAGTGCTTCTTTCGCTAGTGGAGCTTGTAGTCATCTTCACTACAATACTCCTAGTAGACATACGTGTGCTAGGGATGATTAGTCTCTGTCACGTCTAACATTGTTAGTTCCCGTTGTCCTTTTACCTATGCACTATTTTCCCTAGGGGTGGAAAACGTGTCTAGTTGTTCCATTGCCCTTCTTTTCATTCGTGAGGGTAGTCTTATTCCTCCCTGTTACAACATTTCCCTAGCTTTCTTGTCATAGGATTTTAGTCCCTTCTTACGGTCCTAATGGTAGAGCTCAACACCCTTAAGGGTCCTTAGCGTAGCCATATGCTCAACATCTTTCTTTAGCTCTTCTACTTCTTAGTCCTCAAATCCCGTTACCTCTAGTGATGTACCAAGTATCCTACAGGTACTATTTAGCTAATTATAGTATTTCTAAAGGTCGTCCGTGCGATCTTCTACTAAACATCTTCGTGGAAGGTCCTCGAGTAGTTCCCTATAGACACCCTTAACTACAGGGGTCTTTCTTTAGCTGTTTAGTTCGTCTCACGAGTCCTTAATTCTCTAGTGAGCGTGTTTAGTCATTCAATTCATTAATCTTACGCATCGCGAGTCCATAGGATTCTTAGGCGCAAGTTCGTTAAAGGTTTCCTGTTCTAAGAGGGTAAATGATTCTACTTTAGACTCCTCGTCTAAGCTCTCCTCTTCCTCTAGGGTACTTTCGTCGCTAATCCTCTAGTCTTATTTGTTGACAAACGTGGCGTTTAACTACATTCCCGAGGAGTTATATCCTCCTTGTCCCTACTAGGTGGCATTAAGTTGTTTGCTAAACTTTTTACTGCCGTTACCCTTCCTTAGTTGTCTATAGTCTTAGGCCAGGTGGCCTAGCTTGTTGTAGTTGAAGCAGAGCCTCTCCTTAAACTGTTTGTCTTTCTTAGGGTCACGGGGTCGTCCTAGTTTAAACGTTACATCTAGTTCCATTAGGTCTAACTAGTAGTTATCACGCAGGTAGTAGTCCCGTCTACGACCTTCGTTACCCCTATAGCCATAGTTCTTTTTGAGTTTGTCATAGGTCCTTCGTTCCTTCTAGAACTCGTACAGTTGGTTGTCGATTTAGACCGTATGTTCAATTAGCGTCACTATGTCCGTTAGTTGTTGTTTCAAGCGAGCAAGTTCCATTCGTATATGGCTCTTTAGACCACGTTAGTAGTGGCTAATGAGTGCGCTAGCGTCCCATCCTATCTAGTTGCCATACCTCTGAAATTCCGTAGAGTACGTAAGAGCGCTACCCGTCTATTTAAGTGCAAATAGATGGTCCTCTGTAGTCTTAATCTCGTTAATGTCTCTGAACATGCAGCGTATCTCCTTACAGAACCCCTTCTAAGTGCCGAACATGGTTTTAGTAGCTGCCATGCTCCTGCACGTGTTCTCATGCTAGAAGTAGTCTTTGAGGAATGGCTCGACCCATCTTAGGGCCTCCCCCCTAAGGTAGGATGACGTCTACAAGCCATAGCTTTCGTTAGTGGGAAACTTGTCGTCATTGAAGTGCGAGTAGAGCTTGACCTAGAGCAAGAATACTTCAAGTTCCTTGCGATTACTAGAATAGGTGTTAGGAAGCTTAACACGCAAAGCTTCCCTAAGTTCTATAACTTTAGGTGCATCTAGCATCTCCTCGTTCTCTAGGCGAGACTTCTAAGACGAAGTTAGCGTAGTAGGAGCTTTCCCCTTTCTGCTAACAACAGACATGTTGCTTTATGTATGAGCCAGTACCTCATAGAAGTAGTGCTTAAAGTGTAACGCTAGCTACTACTAAGGGTAATAGACACAAAGGTTTAGTTACGTTAGTTTAACTTAACAGAGGAGGTAGGGGATTAGACACAAAGGCTTTCGTAAACACGTTACTAGTATATAATAAATACTGTATTAAGTTGAGCACGAAGCTCCTATCTAAGAACTAACTATCTACTTATATAGTGGCGTCGTGCCTAGTGGACTCTCATGGAACTTACTCGAGTCCTTAGAGTCCTGGACTCTTAGGACTCTTCTCATATTCTACAGAGTCCGTCACGTGATACTTCCGGAACTATTATTGTCCGCTACTCTCTCAGGTACCAAGGGTCGGTCCCATGCAACCTCCCTCCTTCCTGTCCTGTAGTTGGCCAGCCTTCTCGTTCCTTCGTAACAGAGGGGTATTACTTTTACAATTAATATTCATTTTCTAAATGAAAACCAATATTATTATTAGTATATATCAAAACCACCAAACTATATAAAAGTAGAACACCTATTATTATAGTAGGTTTAGGTTAGTTATCTACTCTAACAGTATTCCACAGCATATAAAGATCCTACCCTCCCTCTCTCCCTTCGCTTATCTGTCTATTCCCCGACAGCCAACACTACTTCGCCTGCGAAGCTATGCTGCCTGCCTGACATGCACCTACTAAACTAGGTAGGAATCTTGTGAAATTCTTTTAATGTCTAAATATTTTTGTAATCATAATAGACAGCAAAAAATCATACATTTTAGAGGGAGTGTAGTAGTATGACCTGTGGGGAAATGGTCGTAAGTTGTTGCTGAGTACGCTTGGGTTTCCTAAAAAGGCACAGAAGATAGAGATGGTTCCAGAGCCTAGAGCGCCCCAAGCATTACTCAATTTGGCTAAAACAAGCAACTATATTCGGACAAGCAGGATATCCAAACTGGGTAATTCTCCCACGCGAAATCTAATGGCAACATCAGAAGCTGGATTTGGCAGTAACCTCAGGATGGTCAGCTCAGGAGATGGATCTAGCTGATGATTCCATCGCCAAAAACGGATACTTAGGGGTTTCCGTCAAATATAAATTGCCCTCCGTCGCTCTTCTTACTCAGTGTTTACGCTCTGTAAAGATTGCCGTCTGTCGTTCTTCTGACCAAGTTTTACTCTCTGCTACAACTTCTTGCTCTTGTTCATTCCGTTATATCCATCTAGTACCATGGAATCGACATCCATACCCTATCACGTCGCTACTTTATAGCAATGACCTCTGAAACCCTTACATGTCGCGCATATCACTAATATTGGTCACTAGGCAAATCGTCCATTAAGAGGACTTCCTCCGCCTTAAGATCACGGAGTTTCCTGGATCAGAACCTTCATGATTAATGCAGCTCGGTTGATGGCCTGGGTGACGCCGTCTACCTTGCCATGACCACAGACTGTGCTGATGATACAACTATAAACGGCAAAGTCAGCACATATTCAGCAGGTTCTCTGTGATTGGGAAGAATACGTACTCATCTTGTCCGATGGCATACTTGAGCCGCAAAGCATTAGGATCCAACGAAACCAGGACGCTATCGACGCTGTCGGAGTTTATGTAGCTTATATTGGTGAAGTCATTGAGCCGGCGTTGGAGAGGATGGTCATAGAGGGCAGCCCTAGGGGCATCAGCTGGGTATTGTTTCTCCATGACGTGGAACATGCGGTAGTGGCCGTGGCCTTCTTTGGCGTCTCTCACTCTGGCATTGATATCCAAGGCTGCGTTGAGCATGAGGGCGCGGCGGTCGGAAACGGCAATCGATTCATTGGTGGCAGCCTCGCAGAACGCCATGACGGCGGGGGAATTGAGCTGCACGAGGTCATGTCGTCCCTCATGGAACTGCGTCAGTGCAACGGGCTGCCAGTTGACTGGGAGAGTGCCATAGTAGAGGTGCATCGCCAGTTGCAGGGTTACGTCAAAGGTACCCTTGAGCGGTAGGTTGTGGCCCGTAATGAGCTTCGCGCCGAGCTCGGGGACTTGCTGGAAGATGAAGTCTCGTGAATTAGAGAAAGCAGTCCACCTCTCCTTCAGGACGTCGATATGCTCGTCCGCTTCTGCGTCCGTAGCAAGCCGCAGTTCTTGGGGCACCTTCAGAACGTGACTATTGGACTTTTGAATGCTATTGGCCCTGAACGGTCTGTATTCGTTGATGGCATCGGCGATGCGATCGTGGAGTGGAATGGGAAGTGTGCCGTCAATGTAAGAGTGCTCAAAGATGACACTCGAGTTGCCATTGGCGGCCACGATGAATTGCACACCCTTGTCGTGCCATCTGTTGGAGCCGTTACCGTACCTGCAATGCTTTGCCCGTTCCTCCGGGGTCTCTGGGCTTCCTTCATCAAGGCAGATGACGAATGCGGCAGACTCGATTGTGTTGAAATATTCTCCGTTCTGTGGACTAATTGAGAAAAGACTGTCGCAGACCTGTTTACGTGTTAGACCAGAAGCATTTAGAACGAGAGGATATAAACAGAAAAGATGCCTACCTTAGCCCATGAGTCCCGGCTGTCACTTGTCAAGATGCCCGCCCAAGTGCCTTCATTTTGAACATGGTCCAAGATCGCGTTCATGGTATCCTTGACTGCGTTCAGCGAGACGACCTGGTCTCCCTCCTGCAGGGGAACGATGAAAACCCGGCCACGCCTCAATACAACGCAATAATCACCACTGCCTTTCTTAGTAACATCTTTCCCAATCCCGGGAAGTCGTGCTGTGTTGAAAAGCCATTTATTGAAGGAAGTGCACACCGGAGTGCCGAGCATGTAGGTAGGCTCGAGGGCCCCCTCATCAATCTCCTTCTTGTACTGGAATGCCGTGGTCACGATGACTGCCGCCCGCTCGGCCTGCGTGTGCGGGAGCTTGCTAGGGTGGTAAAGTGCGGCAAAGCTGGTATGTTGCGTTGGCTCGCGGCGCTTCAGGAAGGTGTGCTCAGGCAAATAGTCGTTCGCCCAATTGCCGCCCGTGGCAGGGTCGTTTGCCTTGTGCTTGATGTCCTCGTAGATCTTCCGGGACACGCTATCTGGAGCTGTAAACTGCTTAACTGCATTGCGGAACGTCTTCAGTTGTTCTTCGCTCTCTGCAAGGTGGGCACTGGCGTCCAGGTACTTCTGCATGGCCTTGTCAAGGTCGGGCACAGGCAGGCGTTGGGCCTCCTTGGGTATAGGGCAGCAGTCCTCCTTCGGCGCCTGCGACTGCTCTTTTGTCGCCACTCCATTGGTTCGGGTCTGGTCCTGAGTTTCATGTCCGTTGACATTCGATTCCCCATTGGTTTTTTTATTGCGGAGCTCGGCAGAGACGTACTTCGACCTCATGGGAGCGTCCCAGCGAGGTTCAAGATGCTTGGTGCGCTGGCCAACTCAGAAGCCTGCAGTGTCGCCTTGAATGCTCGTACGATCCAGTTCTTTAGCTCGATCGACACCAACGAGTCGAGACCAATGGATGCGGGAGCCTGGTGTATGCTGAGGTCCTCAATTGGGATGTTCAAGAATACTCCAAACTTCTCAATGGTAGCCTGAGCGATGGTGTTCACTGCCTCTTCCATCGTTGTGGCGCCCATCAACGATCCTTCGATATCGCGTTTCAATGTAGCGTCGCCATTGTTGTCGCTGTCGCCCGACTCCTTGTGTGGCAGCGTTTCAAACATCGGTGTCCAGAACGTATCGTCCGGCGTTGACATGGTTGACTCCCTGTCGAATCCCATGATGGCATGGTTTGTTCTGGGCATGTCTTCAGAGTTGGGCATAGAGTACTCAATCACCTGCAAGACCTCGTCAAATGACATGATGAAGGCACCCATACGTGCGATTCGCCCAAGCTCGCCCGACTCGATGAGTTCTTCGATGTACGCAGATCCTCCAACGGGTGGGAGTGCCAAAGAAGAGTACCGTGTTTTGAACGACTTGGGGTGATACCTGGCGTAGGCGT
Source organism: Pseudogymnoascus sp. BL308 (assembly GCA_001630595.1). Lineage (NCBI taxonomy): Eukaryota > Fungi > Ascomycota > Leotiomycetes > Thelebolales > Thelebolaceae > Pseudogymnoascus > Pseudogymnoascus sp. BL308. The sequence goes on along the minus strand of LMYD01000282.1, from coordinate 16,412 downwards.
CCTGGAAGTTGTTGGCGGCACTATAATTGCCTTGGCCGGTGTTGCCGATGACGCCGCTCACAGACGACAGCATTATGAAGAATTCCAATTCCGGCGAAGAGAAAGCATTGTCCAGGTTCTATAAACCAAACATCTTCGGTCCCAGGACGATATTCCAGTCATCCACATCCAGCTCAATGACGGGGTGGTCCTGCAATCCTGTTAGCGCTACTGCCATTTCGAACTCGGAAATCACAATTAGTTTCTTACCCTCAGCACCATGCCACTGTGTATAATGCCTCGAACGGGGGGCAGAAACTTTTGACAATGGTTCAACAAGTTTTGCACGCTCTCAGCCTCGGTGATGTCGCACTGTAGAACATGGAGCTTACTGCCTGCTGAGTCAGTCTTGGCCACTAGAGCATCATGATCGGTTTGGTCCAGCTTCTTTCTCGACAAAGTGACGATATGGCCTGCGCCGAGGGTTGCCAACAGTAAAATTAGCCGCCTTCCAACGTCTCCGAGGCCACCTGCAATGATGTATGTGCCATCACTCGCCAGTGTGGCGCGAGGTGGAGGTGGAAGGGCAGTTTGAACGACCACACCATCCGGAATCTCCAACACCACTTTACCCACATGCTTGCGTTCGGCAATAAGTCTGAATGCCGACTCGAGCCGGTCAATCGGCATGGACGTGATGGGCTTGACCGGACTGAAGATTCCATTGTTGAAAAGTTCGACAGCCTTGTCCACAATTCCATAGAACAGCTCTGGTCGCTCCTCGCAGAGCACGAGGAGGTCCACCGATGTGAAGGTGACATTGCGGTCAAATGGTGCCATGCTCAGGTGGTTACGCTTGGAGATATCAGCTTTGCCGAGCTCGATGTGCATGCCAAAAGACGCAATGCAATCCCAGCTTTCGGCAAGCATCTCCCCAGCAATCGAGTTGAGCACTACATCAACTCCCTTGTTGTTGGTCATCCGGAGTATCTTGCGCTTCAGATCGAGGGGTGCTGCCCGGGCATTGAGAATGTGGCTTTCGGGTATCCCGTAGTTGTCGATCAATGTTTGTCTCTTGTCTAAGTTGCTAGCTGTGGCAAACACAACAGCACCAACATGTTGGGCGTATTGTATGGCGGCCTGGCCCACTGCGCCAGTGGCGGCATGGACGAGGACTGTTTGGCCGCGTTGCAGTCGCGCAAGGTGCACGAAGCTATAATAGACTGTCGCAAACACCACTTGAATAGACGCTGCGTCGGCCCAGCTGGCTATGCTTTCTGGGACAGCATGTGCGTGATACCCTTTGACCCGAGTCTGGCTAGCGAACGCCTGACCAAAGAGGCCAAGCACACGATCGCCAACTTTATAAGTCTTTTGAACGAACGACCCAGAACCGACAGCACTGACAATACCAGAGACTTCGCCAGCCATGGGTTTACCCGGAGGCATTTGACCCAGCGCAATGAGCACATCCCGGAAGTTGACTCCGTACGCTTTGGCCTCGATCTGAATCTCATCCTCACCAAGAGGTGAAGAAATGAGGTCATTTTGGACAAAGTGCAACGTGTTCAATAGTCCAGGTGAGACGACCTCGAGCCTCAGAGGCAACCTGGGGTCATGGTAGTGATGCTCCTCGAGTTTGTTGCGGCGATTGGTGCGGTCTGTCCAGTGTTTGAATTGCGTATCAGGGAGGAGTCTCGGAATCAAGCATTTGCCGTTGGAGATGATATATTCCGAGTCACACAGTGGCGAAGAATGCTCAATCTCAGGCGTATGGATCAGTGCTGCAATGCGATGGACATAAGCCAGCAACTCCGGCGTGTTGTCTTTGTTCACCAAGTCCTTGGCTTCGAGGGTCAGAAGCTTGATACCGTCGTTCTCTCGGCGCGCCACACGAGCGAGGCCGCCTATGATTGCCTTTACGGCGGCAACATCTGGCTTGCCAACGACCTCGGCAGCAACATCTGCCGCACCGTCTTCCTGGAAATTCACCCACATGACGAATCGGGCGCTGGTCAGTATCGACTGGAACATCCTGAACTCCTCTCGAGAAGGTTTGACCAGAACCGAAGAGTTCGCACTGTCGAGAATGACATAAAAGGTCGGGTCTTCCTGCTCGACAGTGTGGTTGGCCTCAGTAAGTGATTGCCATGTAACCAGTTGAGTGGGGAGTCCCTTTGCCTCAAAAGCAGGTAGAAGAGAGTCGCCAATGTGGTGTGCCATCGGAGAAGTTGCTCTGTGTATGATGCGTATTAATTTAGGCACGGGAATAAGATCTGATGTGGGCTTCTCGACAGCGTTATCGACGGCTTGGGCGACAATGAAAGAAAACCGAGCGAGGGGTCCATCGCAGTCTGGAGAAGAGAACTCAATGCCACCAAAAGAATTTGCAAGAAGGTGGTCATTCCACTGGCTTAGAGACAGCGCAGGCGAGTCTTTCCGCCCGTCTTCAAACTCCCACCAGCTAGAGAATTTTTGTCAGTCTATGGCTTTCGTCATAAGAATCAATTAATGCTTACCCAGGTAGTGTACCAAAAACTGTATTAACGGCCGAGATCCTCCCCAACTCCACCAGGAGCATCCGGCCACCAGGCTTGAGGAGCTTTCTGACATTCTTGAGCGTCTTGGATATCGAAGGAGTTGCATGTAGAACGTTAGATGCAATAACTAGGTCAAACTGATTTGGCTCGAACCCCTGCTCGATTGGATCTTTCGTGACATCCAGCACCTTGAAGTCCAGAAGGGCCTTCCATTTGTTGAGAAGTGACTTGCCCTGTTCGAAGAAGCCGGCAGAAATATCGGTGTAGCAATAGTGCTTGATCAGGTTCCTTCCATTGTCACCAAGCGCATTAAAAAGATGAGCGGCAGCACTTCCCGTCCCAGCACCGACCTCGACAATACTCATCTGCGGGTTCTTATGAGTGAGGGTTTTGAAGTACTCCACCATTTGCTTATTAACGGGTAGCATTGGTCCTTCTTTGTACCAGTCGCTCAACAGGTTGCCTTCCAGCATGAGGTCGAGGGAATTGACTGTGTTGTCCAAGATGCCAGGCAGATTTGGTCCAATGCACCCTAGCATTGCTCCTTCATGTGATCCGGATTTAAGAGACTTCTCCAGAATTGAGGTCTTTTTTTCCTCTCCCATGCTTCCAATTTCATTGCGGAAAGCATTGGTTGATGTCCAGTCAGAGATCCACCGGCAATAGTGCTGGAGGTGTGGTAAAGGGGCAGTTTCTGGGTTTCTCACCACCGGCATGTCTTTGACCTTGGAAAGGTAGATCATAGATGCCTTCTCATTGGACTCAAGTTGCTCGTAGAACTCTGGGCTTCTCGCAACCTGCGGACTTATCAAAGCGTGGAACGTGGCATCGTTGAGGAATCCAGGATCTTCCTTCCACACCATCTGGGTGTTGGTCTCGCGCTTGAAGGTCTGGGCTGGTCCTCCAACTTCTTCGCCCACGGCCTGGAGTTGCAAACCTTTACTAATAATGACCAGCTTCAACTCCCCGCTGTCTGGAGCACGCTGGAATATCCACATATTGCCCTTTACGGCTGTCTTGCCGATGGGTTCAATCTCGATGGCAACAATCATCTCCTCGCCAGGCGCACTGATGATGTCGCTGGTGAAGATTGACTCGTCGGTTGTGACCGGCATCAGCGGCGCGTTGACGACCTGCTTGTGAAATAGCGTTCCCATGAGGTGACTTGCAGCATCGAGGGTCGTAGGGTGTATCAAGTGTGGCTGATAGTAGGAATGTGGCATCCACTGAGATATGTCTGGGTTGCGTAGCTTCGCCAAAGCAACTCCCTGTCCGATGTAGCCTTCGGTGATTAGTGCGAAGCTGGGCCCCCAGTCATTTCCTGCCTGTCGGTGTTCCGCGTATATCACTTCCGGATCGACAATATCCTTTGCCAAGGCAGTAATTCGTTCCAGAGCCTCGAAAGCCTCTTGGGAAGCAACGCTACGTTCGTCTCCAAAGGACGCAGAAGCGTCGACTACAGAGGAGCTCTGCAGCTCGACGCGAATCAAAGTCGATAAATGCTCTGCCCACTTGCCGTCCTGCTGCAAGGAGAAGATGCGGACCGAATACCAAGGGCTGTCTGAGCTCGTCTTGGAAGGACTGAGAATGAGCTGCACCTCAACGTCCGGACCAGCTCCTTCGTTTTGATCTTGCGCCAGAATGATGGGTCGGTAAATACGCGTATCCTTTGATACATATGTGGCAATCTTTGAGCCAGGAATTCGCATCTGCATAAGCTGGCTCAAGCCTTCCAGTATCATACAGGTGTAGCCAGTGAGCGGAAACACGACCTGGCCGTCAACAATGTGGTGCCGCAGCCACGGCAGCTTTTCAAGGCTAAGTTGGTGTCGCCAGCGAGGTTCCTCTATTGAGCTATGCTCGTCATACAGACCCAGGAGATTGTAGTAAGGAAACGGACGAAGTCTGTAGTCGCGACTGAGTCTCGACTCTAACCAGTGCTTGACTTGGTGGTCCCAGGGGTAAGGGCCATGTTGCCGATGACACGAAGAGTTGCATCTCCATGAGTTGGTTCAAATGTAGTGTGGAGGTTTAAAGAGGCGCCAACCTCGAAGAGCCTCGCAATGGTGGTTGTGAATGTGCTGGATGAGTTTTTACCGCGAGCCAATGGTGCGAAATACGACCACTTAACGTCAGGGGTGGCGGAAAGAATCTGTCGAAGTGGCCCCTGAAGGGCGGAGTGAGGGCCGATCTCAATGAAGACATTTGCCGCATTGCGATTACCAGATTCCTGCATATTTTGGACCAAGTGGCTCACAGCGTCGTTGAAGCGCACCTAGAAGAGGTTAGTTTGAGATAAAGGCTGAGAGAGATCAGCGAGGGCAGATACGTACTTGGGACACCAGGTTCTGAGTCCAGTATACTGGTCCAAAGCCTGAAGACTTCGTAGTCTCGGTGACCGAGGAGACAAACTGGACGCCGTCTCGCATCCTCTGGGGCTTGATGCCCTCCAAGGAGCTCGAGTATGATTTAGCGACCTTTTCCATGTGATGAGAATGATATGCTGTCTCCACCTTCAACTTCCTGGCGAAGACGCCTGCCGCGGCGCAAATGTCGTGTATGTAGTCGATGGCTGGCTCATCTCCGGATAGGGTTGTACTTGTAAGACTGTTGATGCAGGCCACTGATACGCTGCCCTTGGACTCATCGATTTTGGCAGCTTCAATAGTCTGTAAGGCAGACTGCTCTCCAAATCCTGTTGCCAGCATGGCCCCGGGAAGATCATTCAATGCCTTCGCAACAGAAGAGGATTGACCACGGTAGAACGCTCTGTGTTCATCATTTCAGTAAGCTGACCCAATAACATCCGGGAACGCACAACTTACGATCGGATCGCGTCTTCATCACTCAGAATGCCCGCGGCGTAGGCTGCTGCGATTTCACCACTGTTGTGTCCTACAACCCAACTAGGCCGTACGCCATAATCTTTCAGGAGGTCGACCAGCGCCATCTGGATTATTGTGGTGACTGGCTGGGCAAGAGCACTTTCATTTATCCGGGATTCGCCGTCAGGCTGAGCCAACTCTTCCAGGAGATCCCATTCGCTGCCAAACGATTTCAGCAGCTTTGCAGCCCTTCCGAGCGATTGCCTGAAGGTTTCTGAGGTTGAGAGGAGGTCACGGCCCATACCAGCCCATTGCGCGCCCTGGCCTGTGAAGACAAAGGTCACCTTGGTTGCTGGTGCAGCCCGGGACTTTGCACTGGTCTGCACTTGCGGCTCAGCCAATAGCTCTTCTGAGGTCGATGCCACGCAAGCCTGTCTCCACTTGAGTTGTGACCTTCGGCACGACAAGGTGAACGAGAGGTCTTTTAGGGCGGCATAATCCATCTCTTGCCCTGAAATCCATTTCTCGAGGCTCTTTGGCATCGCACTGAGGGCAGTCTCTGAGTGGGCACTCAGTGGAAAGACGAGGGGTGGGTTACTGGCTGATTCGTTGGATTTGCTGTCCCCGTTGGCAGAGTGACCATTGGCATGGTGTCCATTGACAGTGTCCATTGACAGAGTGTCCATTGGCAGAGTGTCCATTTGTTAATCGTGCTATCCCATCAGACGCGTTAGGTTCAAATCGCTCTAAGATCACATGGCAATTCGAGCCACCATCCTGCAAGAAATCAGTCAGATATTCGCAAGTGGGGGTGGGCCAGCGAGCTGGGCAACGTACCCGCCGGAGCTCATGGATATGAATTGGTCAGGGTGCAACAACAGCTCCGTTCCGCCCACGATGGCCATTCTTGTTTGCCGGGTTCTGAGGGCAAGACATGCTTCATGTAGGGCCACCAGACTTCCAGGCTAAGAAGAGTCAGCTCATACGCAAGTGAAGCCGCAACATGTCTAGCGGAACATGGAGGTAACAGAGAACTTACGCAGCCAGTGTCGATAGCCATAGAGGCACCTCTCAAGTCAAACACATAGGACAGTCGATTAGCAAGAATTGCTTCGCCCGTGCCGGCAATGTGTAGCTTTGAGATGTTGTTGATGTCTTTGTACTGCATCCGATCGTAATCCCGAGCAAAGACTGCAGCAAGACTGCAGTGTCAGACCCCCGGAGGCTCTCAAGTGGTATGCCAGCATTTTCCAGAGCTTCGTAGGTGGTTTCAACCAGCAGACGCTGCTGAGGGTCTGTGGCGTCCGCTTCGCGAGAGTTGAACCCAAAGAATCGGGAGTCAAATTCCGCAACGTCGTGGGTTAGAAAATAGCCACTCTGTGCATTGTATGCTTGAATGGACTCTCCATCCGGATGGTAGAACGACTCCGAATTCCATCTGTCTGCAGGAACCTTGCCCCAACCAGACTGGCCCTCGCTCAACAGCTGCCAAAGATCCTCGGGGCTGCCAACACTTCCAGGCAAGCGGCATCCTATGCCAACAATGGCGATGGGCTCAGGCTCCGCCATATTGCCGCGTTTTAACACAGATGTTGATACAGATAGAAGGTGACACGGTCAAACTATCAATATAATCTCAGTCTGGAAGAGTCGAAATAACGGCATATGTAAGGCCTAACAAGCAGCAGACACAGAGAGTGATTGAAAACCCTATATTTAAATACAATCGGTTATTTAAACTACATCCGGGACTACTACATGGAGATAACTCATACCGGCCATATACCACACCGAATAACAGACTATGAAATGTTCTCCTCACCTTTGGACTCCTGCGGATAATGTGCAAGGCACGAACTAGGCAACTCATGATGCTCACTTGGCGTCGCGAACATCTTCCCTAAAGCTTGCGTCTCCACAACAACACCCACCTACTCTAGGGCCGTTTAAATGTTCTCCTCACCTTTAGAATGCTGGGGATAATATACAAGGTTCACACGGCGATACCAAACACCGGTAGAGCCTGGCGTTTTACTACAAGGTTCACACGGCGATATCAAGCACCGGTAGAGCCTGGCGTTTTATTACAAGGTTCACCCCATGCTACGCCCCACCAACCTTACTATCCCCCCTGAATGATTGTAACGACCCGCAAAAGTATTGCCAGATCTTGGCAAGATCGCTCACCAAAACCAAACGCAAACGCCATTCCGCCTAACTTGGGTGCGGTGAAGCTGTAAAAACAGTGGATCGCTACAATCATTCAGGGGGGAAACAGTACAGGATTTGTCCTCTTCCTCATGCAGGGCTAAAGCAGCAATGTGACACGGACAACGGCGAGTACTCGACAATGGTCGGACAATTGATACTGATACTAGCCCCATGCTCGCCATATCACACCCCGCATTTCATCACTTAGTACGACGAACAAGACGGAATTCCAGGCCTACTACAGAGATCCCTACCAAAAGAAGTTTCTTACTGCCTTGGAGGATTCTGCCGCCTTGATAGCCAAATGTATAGTAGGTAGTAAGCGTACTTGGGGGCCAAGCTCCCCTGAATCCTTGCTTAGCCGCACGCAATAGGCTTGCTCAGGAGACTACTCCAGCGGCCGTGCAAGTTCATTTAATATTTTGAGATCAATTGAGAAGCTCTAACCGGACAAGGTTGAAAGCTGACATCAGACTCTTCATTGGAGTGTTCGGCGAGCGACCTGCGCCCCGCCAACTGTGTGCTAATTGCGGAGTCCGGACCGGTGGCAGAAGGTGCCCATGTCGAATTGCGGCGGGAAATCTTGTCAGGCCTCTTACCACTTGCCGTACTGGAGACGATGGACTGGATGACGGTGCCGGTGTCCTCTGTTTGAGCGGCACAACCGATCAAGAATCAGCACCGAGAGCTTAAACCAAACCAGTTCTCATCCGAAACTAATGTTGGTCTGCGTTGCCCAACTCCTGCTGGGGTCCCAGCAATAACATACAATACAAGAGACCAACGGCATCAATGACGGTCGCAGACCTGAGGCCGGCGAGAGCGTCGGTCCAACCAACACAAGTGGCCCGTTTGGTTGACATGGCTTCATCAGAGACGAACGCATCTGTCGACCAGACTGATGGCGGTCCAAAGCTGTCCCAGACCCGTTTGTACGTCCTCGGATTAGCCATTTCTGTGACGAACCTCGCTGTTGCTTTCGACACTACCATCCTAGGTAATCTCTTTGACCTTTCCTCCTGTCGCTGTTTTCTTCTGGTGCCTATTCCAGAGCTTCTAGTCCCGTCTAACATCATATCTCTGCCGGAAAGGTCCTGCAATTCCTACAATCACCTCCGAATTCGGCACAATCGACCACATAGGCTGGTATACCAGCGCCTATCTCCTTGGAGTGGTGTCCTGCCAGCCTTTCTTCGCTCGGCTAATTCTATACTACGAACAAAAGTGGTTTTATATGATCTGCGTCTTGGTGCTTGAACTCGGCTCCGTCATATGTGCCACGGCGCCATCGTCTCCCGTTCTCATTTTTGGCCGGGCGATTTCGCTCTAGTCGGCCAGTTTGCGCCCATGCGTGAGCGGCCGCGAATCATAGCCATGTTTGCGGCAGTGCAGTCACTCGCATACTCTTCTGGGCCGACTATAAGCGGTGCTTTCACAGGCTCTTCTGTCACATGGCGATTTAACTTTTGGATAAACCTGCGTACGTTCTACTTCCTCCTCATGGGCTCTGGGTCTGCCGTTAACACTTGGTCTCAGCAATTGGATTCCTCTCTCTTGTCTTTGTGTGGTTTGCTGTCCCAACCAGAGCGAACGTCAAGAAAGTCCTACCTCTACTGGAAAAACTGAAGAGAAGCGACCCCCTTGGAACCATCCTATTGACATTATGCCTTGTGCCGCTGTTTCTAGCCCTGGAATGGGGCGGTAATGTTGCCCCATTCTCGTCGCCTCGCGTATGGGGATGCTTTCTTACCTCTGGGATTTTCGCAATTGGCTTTGCTGCTTTACTAGCAATCAAAAAGGACAAGTAAGTCTGACTATCCCTTAGAACTCATCTCATCTCCTCTGAAGATCCTTCTTTAGCGATTCGGAATTCTAAAGTGATTGTTGCTAAGCTGAATTGCAGTGCTGTCGTTCCTCTTCGAATCCTTAAGCAGCGGACAGTTGTTGTTTGCATCTGCTTTTCTGCACTTTACGGCATGGCCAACATGGTCCATGGCAGTATGCTGGCCACTTATTTTCAGACAGTACATAACATTAGTATCACTTTGTCGGCCGTGTACCAAATTCCTTTAACGGTTTCCAGTATCTTCAGCTCAGTGCTGTCTAGCATTGCTATCAGTGCCTGGGGTCACTACCTGCCCTTCTTCTGGGCCGGCCCACCGCTTTATCTTGTCGGCGCAGTACTTCTTCACACTTTGTCAACGACGAGCAACACCGCCCAGCTCATGGGATACCAGGTCCCGGCCGGGATCGGATTTGGGACAGCCGTCTCTACCACCCTTATTGCCATTCAAGCCGTCAGTACTCCAGACGACTTGACAAGCGCATGTGTTGCCGATGTTGTGGCTGCCCAGGTAGGTAGGGCCGTTGGGATCAGCATTGCCCAGAATCTCTTCGTCGGACTTCTAAATCAAGGCCTACGGGACATCGTATCGCCAGAGCAGGCAGCTTCATTTGCCCGCAACGGCCTGGAGAGAATGATCGAAAGCATGAAGACTATGGATGTGGGGCTCCGACAACAATTCCGCGAGGTGCTCAACAAGGCAGTTGCAACATCGCTATTGGTTCCTGTGGCAGCGATCTCCCTGGCTATAATTGTTACGTGGTTCGCCGAGCGGAAAACACTCATTATAAAAACAGTCGTCGAGGCGCAGCCCGTCTCGACTGAGCACTTGTCCACCGAAAAGCCCTCTGGGCAAGATAACTTGCCAAATCACCAGGACCAAGATGTTTTGGACGAAAATAAGCTCTCCTGATTGACAAGGTCACCCAGTCAGACTGGATTCTGTTCTCATATTACCTGTATGGAGTCCATATTGGAAAGTGTGTTCTAGTTTTGACAAGAAGTCTATTTAAGATCTCCCTATAATCTAGGGTTATCCGTCATCTTATAACTAATCCAGGCTTGTCTGACATCGACTTATGCTGGAGTGTACGTCACTTGGCATAAAAGATGTGCGTGCAATTGCTAATGGCCCTTTGTGGCATAAACAAGAGGGCAGATTTATATAGTAGTTTGAACAATGTCAAACTTATTGGTTTTCCTATGAGTTGGCCCTAAGGTATATTTTCTAATAGGGGAGTCCATAACCAAAGGTTTAGATGTCCGCATATGTGGATTCAAATAATAAATCGTTAAATTGCTAACATCCCGATTTATTATTAGGCATGTCAGTTTTCAAAGGGTGGACGGGCCGTCTATAATTTAGCGCCAGTACGTCGCACGTTCCGGACATAAGTTCCAAGTACTGAATAGAGCCGTTAGTTCTACCGTTAAAGCAGCAACATTCGACCGGTATTTTAACTATATTACTATATATATAATATTATCTAAATACGTCTATGCCAGGATGCCAAAAGGATTTAGCCCTCTGACATACTGGCGGAGTGTATTTGAATCTCGTTTCCCCGCCATGGCGGATTTGTAATATGTACCAACGTTATCCTGTAATTATCACCTGAAGGAACTGGCATGCGCTTTGCTCAAATGGACGAACATGGTCTACAAAGGTACATATCTTTTAGTCAGTGTCGCCTACTGTAGTCATTTCTTAGAGCATCCTTGTCTCCTAGTCTAAGTGGAAGCGGGTTTTGCTGCTGATGTGGACTCTGTCCGGTCTTGGCCTCGGGCTACAATCGTGCACAGAAGTCCAGGGTCTCGGTCAGGTCGTCCCAATGGATCATATATCCAGAAGCTAATTACAAGTTCAAAGACCAATTGTACCCGTGGGTGACCTCTGTGCCTGGTTATATAGTCTACCTTAGCTGACCTGACCGTTACTTGCTCTTGAAGTCATTGTATATCCCATAATCGACCTACCTTTTGGGACCTTCTTGCCTTATGTTGACATAACTTCACGAGTTTGTTCCTGCATTCTGTTCACTCTTCTTGAACCACGCCTTCAACATACCAATATCCGTCTTGACACACTGCCTCTGCTGTGAAACTCTTACCACAATCCACCTAGGTTGGTGCCCTTGGCGCCTTCGCTGCTTGAGTCAAGAAACATTAACAAAGCTGTAATCGAGGTACTCGGGGTATCTCCCCAACCGCCCCAGAGAAGGCACGAGGGCTGCACAGTATTCTCACGCCATCATGAATATCGCCTTTGTAGGCTGCGGTTTTGTTGCCGCTTACTATGGCGACACGCTGCCGAACCATCCTGAGTTGCGGCCTCTGGCCGCATTCGACATCTCTCCCTCCCGCGTGTCGGCCTTTTCGAAGCGGTATAATATCCCCGTCGCCGCCTCCTACCAGGCCATTCTGGACAACCCAGACATAGACCTCGTCGTCAACCTCACACCACCCGCTTCCCACGTCGAAGTCTCCCGTGCCGCCCTACTCGCCGGTAAACATGTCTATTCCGAAAAGCCGCTCTCGCTTGAGCCTGCTGGCGCGAAGGAGTTGATCGCCCTCGCCGCGAAGCAAAATCGCCTGCTCGGGGTCGCACCGTCCAACTTCCTCGGTGGGTCGCTGCAGACTCTCGCCCGCCTTGTCCGCGAAAACGTCGTTGGCACCCCGCGACTCGTCTACGCCGAGATCGACGACGGCCCAATACACCAGCTGCCGTACAGCACCTGGATAAGCGGCGCCGGCGCGCCTTGGCCGGCGGAGACTGAATTCCGCGTCGGCTGCGTCTGGGAACATGCTGCATATGAGGTCGGATTTCTGACCAGCGTCTTCGGCCCGGCGGCGAGCGTCACGTCATTCTCCCACACACTTGTCACCGATAAGATGAAGAAAATCGCGCCGCAAGACCTTGGCCCCGATTTCTGCGTCGCCATCATCCTATTCCGCAGCGGCCTCGTCGCCCGACTGACTATCGGCACGGTCGCCCGGCGCAACCGCTCGATGACCATCACCGGCGACAAGGGTATCCTCCGCGTACCGGAAATATGGGACTGCGAAGCGCCAGTCCAATTCACACTCTCAAGAGGCTCGACATCCAACCCAGCCTCGCCGCTGCTGCTCGTCACGTCGCCGACCACTTCCGAGTGCGTAGCAGATAGTCCCGGCGTGCCAATGCCGGAGCGAGGTATTCAAGTCGACACGCCGGCGGATGGGCATCGGCAATATCCAAAGGCATACCGCATGGACATGTGCCTCGGTCTCGCCGAGCTCGCTGCCGCCATCCGCGAGAAGCGCCGCCCGCGCATGGCGGCGGACCACGCGTTCCACGTATATGAAATTCTCCAAGCGCTGGGTGACTCCGTCACCGCGCCCGGGCATCGCGAGATTACGTCGGACTTCGCGCCGATCGATCCAATGCCCCCGCTGCCAACGGCCGCGTCGGACTGTACAATCTCGTGGTAGGCATTCTGAGAAAAACTAATTGCCGCTGGCTCGCTCCTGCGCCTGTCAAGAAAATGGACAAGCCGCTTCGCTGGGCCGCTCAAAAATCTGGAGACGGAGCGTTATAGAGCCATTTACTCTAGTAGGGGCGTTTGCAGGAAGTAACACGATTGAATGGATGAGTCTCTGGATAAGCTTGTTGACCACAGTCCTGTATGTCACGTCACTAGGTTCAAGCCTTGACCCTAAGTGTGGCGTGTGGGTGGGTTGCTTGATTGATGCATGTGTGCAACGCTGTGGCTAATACAATATGGCGCAACGTACATTAATTAGCCCGTCGAACTTCGGATATATTTAGAGGGTATAAATGTAGGACGCATTAGGAATCACGTTGACACCATAATGCTGCAACCTTATAGGCTGATTTAACTGCTTGAGAACTATTATCTGAGTATTTCAATCTGAGGACACTAAGTGGACTTTGGAAATCAAGGATGCCCATTACGCGATGTGGATTGCGATGGGAATTGCGGCGGGAATTGTGACGGGGTTTGCGACGGGAATTGCGACGGGATTGCGATGAGAGTTGAGAAAGGGATAGCTGCGAAGTGAATTGTGGCAGAAGTGGTGATAAGAGTTGTGACGGGAATTGCGATAGGAGTTGCGATAGGGGCTAGGGGTAATGTATGAACAAGAAACGGACTACTCGCGCCACCAAAAGTCCGCAGAGTGTGCATGCGTGTCTTTAAGTAGAGCCTGCCACAGTTCATGTCTTGGTCGGGTGGAATTTGCGGGGAAACGTGGGATCTCTTGGAACAGTGAATATGCTACGTAATGACCTACCCGAGCTCTATTTTCCGGGTATCCCGCCATCCCCCTCAATCCCGTGAAGGTTTGTATAGTAAAATGAGAAAGGCTCGCGTGAGAATTTCAGAGAATAGATTATCGCAAGGGGTAAAAACCCAATATAGTTACAGCTTAATTTTTTTAACTAACTCCTTTAGATCCTACTTATTCTAAAACTTCTTTAGAAGTGTATTTCTCTACTATCACTTTTTCTTAGTAACCTTGTCGTGGCTCACAGCTAGCCTAGGTTCGAGGCGAAATTGTCACCATGCCCCCAAATCTACAAAGCTGCCCGCTCCAGGTCGTTGAACACATCGTTGAGCTGTTAGACTTGGCTGACATACACAATCTACGACTCAGCTGCGCAACTCTGGCTACGAAAGCCTTAACGGGCCGTTTCAGCAATTTTTTTGAATCGTTATATGTGGATCTAACAGCTGATTCTCTGATCTCTTTCGCGAAAGCAACGCAGGCGGACAGTCCCTTGTGTAAAGTCCACACACTGCATCTCGCAGGAATTATTCGTGAGCCTGACGACAGCACGATTCCCTCGTGGGAAAGAAAATTCAACTGCAGTGCTCAAACTGAACATGAAGTTCAACTTCTAAGTCAAGCATTTGATGGACTCGCAAAATACAACAAAGATGGGATTCTGCCATCATTTTCATTGCGGATTGCAGTTTTAAAGAAAAATAACAAAAGGGACCTACCGCGAAGTACAGGCCGAGGTTATCCACTAAAGAGCTTATGGCAATGTACTGTCGACAGCTTCAACACGGCCATTCGGGCATTAGCTGCAAGCAAACTACGAGTCAGAAAAATGAATCTTTTCAATGAGCGGGATATGCAGAATTGCAGCCTGTCTTGCGATCAATTAAATATGTTCGACTGGACAGATGCTAGCATCGTTGACTCATTGACAGCGGTTACAACTCTGTCAATAAGTCTCACGGATCGAATATTCGCGTTTGATGAAGATGAAGAGATAGACGAAGATTTCAGCGATTGTGGTTCAGAAGACGAAGAAGCCAACCGACAACCAACGCAGAGGGACGTAGAGATCATGACAGAATCTCGCAAAGAGATCAATTTCAGCGGTCTGGCGAACTTAATAGCTGCCTGTCCCCGCCTTGATGACTTTGAGCTACATTACTTATCGATTATGTGGCCAAAGAGGCGCCTGTTTGATAACTTCCCACGTCAAGACATATTTCGGCATGTGGCTAGACTCGATAATCCGCCTGTCTTGGGACGATGTAGAATACGGGGAGCCACCGTAAAAGAAATGGATTTGCTTAACTTTATTCACCGGTCGAGGGTCGCGGAGGCATCCATTGAGGTAGTAAGTCTAGAAAAAGGGACTCTTCGACCCGTCATCGGTTACTGCATCAGTGAGTCGGCGAGTGTTACCAAGCTCCATATTGACACCGTGTTTGAGAGGAGCGAGGAAGGATATACTGGATTGGTTCATTTTCTCGACGAGGGGAAGTCTAGAAAATATGGGGGCAAGTTTGAGGTCGGAACTGAAATCTTAAACCGTGAAGGCGACAACAGGACGAAGCCCGTCACCTACTATGTCCGCCGCCCAGTTGCAGAAGGAAACCCGACCATATCTAAATGGAATACACTTCGGAGAGAAGAGTATGGATATTGACATATCATTTCGAGACAAAACAAGTATCGGCAGATTCAGAAGGCAATGTTGCAAAGTCAATCCGCCTATGGAATACGTAGATATCCTTCCAGTTCGCAGAAACCATCCCTCCAGCACTGTAGAATGCTCCAGCACAACTTGCAACAAGATAAACCCAGACAGCGAAATGTTGGTGACTCGTAACTTTTTCTTTTCTTTTTAGAGACGATCATGCCTACTTTCGAGCTTTTGCTCTTCCTACCTATACCAAAGCCGCGAGCTACTCGCAACCGCAAGCAAGCCTAGCGCACATTTTGACCTAAAAGATTGCCGGTGTTGCTCGATCTCTCATACAAAGGATGCCAATTGGGTTTACCCTTCCCGTTGCGATTTATTGTATCTTTAACTTCTTTAATGGTCTGAAAAGAGTCATAAAGCTTTAATTGAGTTGTATCCATAATATAAGTTTAGTTAACTTACATACTACTACAATAAACTGTGTATGTTCATGGCAATAGATAAGTTAGTTACACCTACCTAACCTATAAAGTTTTAACAGTTTTTTTAGGAGGTGAGAAATTATAGTATTAATCTTAGCATTTATAAAGTATTAATATTAAGGTACGTGCTTAATTATACTATGTGATATAACTAATTACATACCCTAACGTAAGTTGTGGTCAGACCGGCTACATGGCCGGACCAGCTACCCCACCAAAATCTAGGACTAGACCACCTAACTAGTAACTTAGAAAATCAAAAATAACTCTATAATTACAATGCTAATTCATCCAATTCGCTGTCATATAGCTCCTCTTCACTCTCTTCATCTATTTCCTCAATTATAGCTCCGTTTATAGGTTGTGGCGTTGTTCTAGGCCTTTGTGAAGCTATGACTGTTACTGCTTCTGCTTCTACAACTTACAACCGGAGCTCTTCTGTAGAGATATGGAATTGACCCTTCAAAACTACTCTTTTACCCTTAACGTAGGTCGTGGCCTAAAGGGCTACATGGCCTAAAGGGCTATTTTACCAACCCCACCAAAATCTAGGACTAAACCACCAAACTACAAACTTAGAAAATC
>LMYD01000280.1:0-17254 GCA_001630595.1 Pseudogymnoascus sp. BL308 | reverse complement strand
GCTAACATTAAGTGGCTAAAGAATGTACAAGGAGTATAGTAGCATATAAAGGGTAATTATCTTCTATTCTATATAGTAGTGTTAAAATGAAGCTAAGAGGTAGCTCTTATGTCTATTAAGAATAAGAAGGCAATAGGTTCTAATTATACAAGCATTTATATGCTAATTAAAGTGTTAAATCTACTTGTACTTAATTGAATTTAAAGTTTACCTATTCTCACTTAGTATAATCACCTAGTTGTCTAGTAATCCTAAGTCCTTATACTAAGTAGAGAGGTGATTCTATACCTTAAAAATGATAAATAGCAGGAGTGCCTATTTGTATAAATTAACACCTTAAATAATTAACACCTACTCTCTATTCCTTAGCTATATAGTCTTTAGATAGCTCTTTACTTCTAAGCTTATAACTACCTTTATAGTAGTAATAACTCTCATTACAAACCCTACTTCATTAAAGTTATAGATATTTTACTCTAAGATGCTATATTTTGCAACTATGTTTCATATAAGGAAGAACTACCCTTTAATTATCTTAGGATCTTTGCATTTTACTTGTTTATAATTGTACTTCTAACTAAACTTTACTTTGATTTCTATATAACGCTTAATGAAGTTAGTAGCTTAGTTCTTCCTAGTTAGGCTCTTACCTCATTTAGTAAGTAGTAGAGTAGTCATTTCTTATACATCTTATAGCTAGGGTGGAAATCCACGTGAATCTAGGTTAAGGATATACTAAACAAGAGCTAACTCTTCGTATAGAGTTAACTTCTATAAGTTAGGTGTAGAATTGCATTAGGGAGTTATGCTATGAATTCGTTAACGTAGTGTTATTTAAGGGATATCGTACGATGCTATAGCTACTTAAACACTTTAAGACTAGCCTTGTTTAATTATACTAATAGCTAATAGTATTCTATCTTCTTAATTAGAGGATTAGGCTTATGTTAGTTGTAGCATGTTACGTATAGTTAAGTTAACGCGTTTTAGTGTTTTAGTAGGCTACTTGCTTGTGTAGGCTACTCATATGTGAAATACGTTATCTAGGATCTACACTATTACTTAAGATATTTCTAGTAGAGGTCTCAGGGAAGTACATAAAGAGACTACAGATAGAATGTGCTAATAATAGTAAGGCGTTAGAAAAATGAGAGCTAGAAGCCCTAAGACTAGACAGAGATCTAGAGTCTACGAACTTAGAGGAGGCAGTAAGATAAGGGAAGATGCTTGTTATAGGTAAGCCTCATCCGTCTATATCCCTATGGCGCTAATTAAATGAAAGTATCTAGTTTAGACAAAATCTAGGATGAGTTATAGATGATCGTACGTAAGTATCTCTAGGTTAGAGTCAGCTTGCTAGAACTTGAATACTAGCTAGAGTAATAAGCTAGGGCACTATGCATTTAGATAGTAATAAAAATCTCAAGAGAATTGAAATTCTATATCTTATAGCAGGAGTGACGCTAAATGCATGTCGCAAAAACAAGTTGCCTGTATTAAATCTACGGAGTTTAATATGGCTCATGAACTCCCCTAGGACCCCATTAATAGTAGGAAATGGTTCCTAGGAGGACATCATGCCTAGGAGATGGTAACTGCAAGGAGAACGCTCAGGGGAGAGGCGAGCGCGTAGGAGAGTTCTCGTGGGAGTGGCTGCGCCTGAGTGCACATAGGTCGTAAGAGACTTCTCTAAGGAGATGGTAACTGCAAGGAGAACGCTCAGGGGAGAGGTAAGCGCGTAAGAGAGGTCTCCAAGGAGACCACGTCTCCTTGGAGAAGTCTCCTGGGAGTGGCTGCGCCTAAGTGCACATAGGTCGTAGGAGACTTCTGAGGAGATAATGGCACCTCGGAGAGCCAACCCCGGAGCACATCCCTCCGGGGAAGACCACGCTCCTACGCGAGTTCTCCTACGAGCTAAGGATACCATATGCTTCGCATTGGAATCTTCCTGCGAAGTAAGGTGCACTGGAATGTTGATAGATTGCAAGTATAAGTCGGGAGAAGATAGGTTCTGCGGCAACACCCACTGGGTGAACCCATCACCACCCACTTCAGAACGCTTTGGCTTCTCACTCTCTACTCGTTGCAGAGCTGTTAGTACACTACAGAAAGGGTATAGACCTCATTGTGTCTATTCAATGAAGAAAGGTGTGGTAAAAGCTGTTAACGCTAAGAAGACACGGTGTTTGGCCCGTGCTGATCAGGATTCGCGGCCCCTCACTAAATTAAGGGGCCGCGTATCCATGGATCCACCTAATAGACGTAGTTCTGACGGGGGCACTGTGGACAACTGGGTGGATGGTCTCTTATCGCCGATGGTCTTGCACCACCTAATGGTCTTGCACCACCCGATGGTCTCAGTGAACCCTTACCATTTATCTACTAACTTTTCCTTGCAGTTAATCTAGTCCTTTGAGGTTCTATGGACTTCCTCCTTTGCTTTTAATCTTTTAACTTCACATTAACGTCAACTGCCTCAGCCATTAAATAAGGCTTTAATCATTTGTCTATAGGTAGATCCATCTAGTTAACCCTCCTCCTAAATCTTCCCACTTTCGTTACGTAGAAGCGATGGACACAGAACTCCACTGAACCTAACGTAGCCGCTAGAGATCCGCTTCCCTAGAAAGTCCCACACGCGTTATAAGAGACAGACATTACTACCTGTAGGAAGCGGAGGAGTTTAGTGCTAAAGAAGAGAGGTGATCCCGCCTAACCTAAGAGGAAAGGATGGCAGAGGACGGGCGAAAACTATAACGCTAGCTTAAGCAAGATGCTGCAATCATAATTCTCTTACAGCCGTCCCCGCTAATACATATGAGTCGAGCACATTACTAGGCAAACGAATGTTTCATTACAGATGCGTCGCTAAGAGAAGATAGCCTAATTATAGGTAATTACTAAATTGCCCTTGTAAGCTATAACCTCGAGTATTTCTACATATTATGCCTAGAGAAGATGATTAATCTTCCATTACTAGCGCTATCTTGATTTAAGCTTAACACAGATGGTTATTAGTGGAATAGCAGTTGGCCTTAGGCATAGGGCCTAATGTTACGGAAATGGTCCTAATATAGTAGGCGCGTTAAACTCGCTATAATTACAGAATACATTAACGCGTACGATAGGTTTAAGGCAGAGCTTAAAGCTTTTAGTACACCTCATACTAAATGGCAGCTAACTCACTTAAACTAGTGTACTGCTAATTAAGGATCTTGCAGCTGTCCGCCTAAGCTAGAAGGGCTAGGATCATCGCTAACACTAGAGGACTACAAAACGGGAGACACTAAGGCATGCTCTATCAGTGAGGTCCTTTAACATCCATATGTGGGAAGACTATCCACAAATATCGTTATCTAAGGTCCCCTCTGTCCTAGCTTCTTGGTGGTCCTAGAGCAGGAATCAAAGGAGGCTGAGCCTGATAACGACGATGGCTCGCACCTCCGGCTGAGGTCCGTAAGCTATACCCCTCGCGAATGACGACGAGAAAAGTAGAATGTTGAACAGCGCCCGCAGGTGACGACGTATAAGCAATGAGTCCACCTCCGGCTTTTGGTGGCGTAAATTTTAACTCATGAACGCTTCAGACTCCCGGGCCCATTTTCAGGATGCTCATTATACTGAAGAACCACGTTCAAACTGTGTGTCTAGGAAACGGAAGAGCGAAGATGATGAGGAAAATGTGCAAGACAGGAAGGGCGAGGCTTTAATCTATGTGAGTAAAAAGGCAAAGAATGAGGATGAGAAGGTAGAGGGGGAAAATGCGGGACCTACATCATACGTCATAAGATAAATAGTATCATTTCAAAATTGCAAGATTTAAACTGGCTCAAATTGCGTGTGCGGTTGCCAATTGTGGCTGACGATGTTGTGAGGAAAACCATTGATGATGTTGGCGTGGCGCAAATCGTCGTCACTCTGAAACTAAGATTACATTGTTCTTAAATTGCGGATTCAACTGTGGCTCAAATCGCGCGTCCGGTTGCCATCTATGCCCGTGAGTGTTGATTGGCAGTAGTAATACGCTGATAGAGGTAAATGACCTACGATTTTGGAAACAGCAGCAATCTGCTGGTTATCACCCGGTGATACCAGTTATCGCAGTGGTCCCACCTCAATTTTCTGCTGCAAAGTGCGCCGCATAACTCCACATATTCAAATACCTTGTTGGTCAAAGTGCTTCTCCATTAGATGCATTCTGGCTTTGGCGTTTCCGTACGTTCCACATATTGGGATAGAAGCACTTACTTCTGCGACGAGAAAAAAAAGGAAATGATATGCACCGACGCGCAACGGACGTTGGTGGCGATCAGACTGGGGCGTATATTGTCTATGGCTGAGGGCTGGCTGGGGGAGACAAGGCTTTTGTATGCTCACTTGAGGATCAGAAGCAGGGCAGCGAGGGGGAGAACCTATATCAATGGAGTATTTTAACAGCTGGAAAGGCTGCACTGTTCAATAAACAACTAAGCAAGCATTCGACTGAGGTCCCGCAACCCCTGCACCGACGCCTGGGTTGATTGTATAATCTAAGCTATATAAACTAAGCCCTAAAAAAGTATAGAGGTGCTGCGACTACACTCCTAGAATTCCTCTTTTACCGTAACTCTTTGACCGGAAAGGGCGTTAGACTGAGGTAGCTTCGCCAATTAGCAAATCGTAATTTTACTCTTTCACCGAAAAAGGAGGCTCACATAGATAGTAGGTTCCACACTATCAACAAGACTGAAGTGAAAGTTAGACCGCCGCGCTAACAGGAACCTTTGAGGTGTGACGGGAAAATATCGCAGAACGAGAGCCCTTGCTCTGCTTCTTATAGAACAATCGTTCAACTGGCATGGCGAAGCCGCTTAGTACGACGACCGCGCCAGCGGCGGCAACCAAGATGAAAACGTTGCTGATGGTGTCGGAAATAGCAGTGGCCACATCATCCCTCGTTAGGCCATTACCATCCAGTAGAGCGCCACTGCTTAATCCCGCTAACGCATCTCTGATATTATCCGAACCTAGAGCATGCGACGGAAGCAGGGCTTGTAGCTTCTGTGTTCCGAGATTCTGGTAAATGGCACCTGCTATAGTGAGGGACAGGACTCCGGCTCCAATCTGAGCAACATTAATGAAGCTGATCGCCGAAGAGAGCTTCTCACCCTTGACCTTCGCTGTAGTAATCGCATAGGCGGCCTGCAGGCAGAGTCCACCTCCTGAGCCAATCAAGACGGTATAGCCTTGGATAACTGCGGCTGACGTCGTTGCTGTTACAGTGCACATCAAAGCGCCTCCCACGAGAATGAACACCCCACCAACTATATACCAAGGCATATAAGGACCGAGCCTAGGCATAAAGATTCCTTGTACGACTACCGCAACGATGAACAGTGCCATTAAGGGTATTATCCGTATTGATGCTGATATTGGGGTGTCGCCACGGGCAAATTGGAAAATCAGAGGAGTGTAGTAGGTTGTGACGTAGAGCGCACTCGCAGAAGCGGCAGTTGCGATAAAAAGTGCCACCAAGGCGCGCGACCGTAAAAATTCCGTAGGAAAGATCTTCCACGTCTCACTGGTAAGAATGTTGAAATACTGTTGCACAACAAAACATATGAGGCCTAGGACGAGGATGGCCAGAAGCACCCAAGTGCGAGCATCGAGCCAGCTCCAGGTCGAGCCGCCGCCGCTGAATAGAACAGACCAGACCACCGTGACGGTCGCGAAAATCACGGTACCAAGCCAGTCCATCCTTTTGAGCTTACTGGATGCATTAACTCCTGGACGTGGTTCCATAGCAGGTAAAATAGCGGTCGAAAGCGCTAGCAAACCAGCGACGATGGCAATTGTGTAGAATCCCCACCTCCATGTAATTGAAGAAGATGCTATTGCACCACCTATGATTGGTCCGAGTATCACTCCAATTCCCTTTTTGTCGCAAGTTAGCGAGGATGTTAAATCAGCATCACAATACATACGTAAAAAAACCCAGTAAAAGCAGCATATACAGTTCGTTCGCGGCGCTTTGTCAGAGAGCCAATGCAGTTAAGAGCACCCAAGTACATGCCTCCACCACCAGCCCCAGCGATAATCCGACCAGCGATTATTGCGGCCATGTTGGGAGCAGCTCCAGAGAGCACGGAGCCCACTAAGAAGACGATGATGGCGCCTGCGTACAGGTTCCGATTTTCAAAAAGACCGAAGATATATCCGACAGGGAGGATCAAGATGAGAGATCCGAGAGGAAACCCCGAGCCAATCCATGTGAGATTGGCAGCGCTTCCGAATGTAGCAACAATTGAATCCTGCATGCATGCTACAATAGTGAAATCTAATCCGTATAGGAAGCTCGTTCCGTAGATCACAATGCAGCACCATAGCCATCGCCATGATTCTTTTGGGTCTGGCCTCGAAGGCTGCCAGGGTTTCACATTGCACCCGATGTTATCGACTTTTCCTTGGTCGATGCCAGAAGCAAGCTCCTTGCAAACAGTCTCGAACGAATCTAAAGCTTCCTGCACGTCGGAGCGGCGTACAGTTCTTGGATCAAAATTCGCCGTGACAACAACTCGATTAGAAAAGATCTCGCATTGCACCAGCAAGACGTGATCATCAAAGGCTCCTAAGAGCCAGAGTGCTTCGTCTCCTTCGTTGAAAGGATTGACCAGTCTCTGGTGCTCTCTTGGCTGAACAACAAACAGCGTGTTGAGTTCAACGTCGGACTGCTTTCTCGCAGATTGCTCAGAGAATTTCTTTAGCCAAGCATGCTCGTGTTCTGCTGAGTCCAGCACTCCCTTTTGAACTATGTTGAGGTATTCTTTGACAGTAGCATCTTGAGGTACCTGAATGCGCACTGGTACTGTGGCGATCGTAGGACCAACCACAGCCTCGACGCTCCGTAATGTGCAGTTACGTCCGAAAACAGTGGTTCCAAAAAGCACATCGTTCGAGCCTGAGCCTCTGCTGTGCAAGATAGCCCACGTCGCCCGGAGAATAACAGATAACGTGATACCGGGAATCAGAATAGTAGGCTTTGAAAAACCACGCCTCATGATCTCACTTGCTCGAGGGACGGTAATGCCAGATGGGACTTTGGGAAAGATTTTCCACGTCGGATGCTCAAGGTACGAGTCCCAGAAGTCATGAGAGGCCTTACGGTCCATTGAAGTGGTTTCCTTGATGAAATCCTTGACTAGAGGCGCCTGTGGTAGCGCTTGTCCGTGATATGCCTGGCCAAGCATTTTCAGGATAAGTGGAAGGCTCCAGCGATCCCATAGCGCATGATGCAAAGTCAGAATCAACCACTCTTCGTTGAGATCGTGCACCAGCCCGAAACGAGCAAGCGGGCTGCCGAAATCGATGTTCCTCTCTGAATCTTTTGCAAGATATTCAGTAAGGGACGTACCATATTGCCACTCAATTGATTCTTTCATGACGACCTGGAGGGTTGGGCCCATAGGTAATTTGACCAATCTAGTTCGGAGGAGAGGAAGAGCCGACACCACTTGCGCAACAGCGAACTGGACTTGATCGACATCAAGACTATGATGTATACGCATCCCCAACTGCAAGGTGAAAGCATGAGTACGGTAGGCAGTGACGGACATAAGGTGCTCTTGAGCCGGCGTGCATGGATAGATGTCTTCGATGTCCTGGGCTCTAAGCCCATATGTGCTCCTGAAAGTTCGGAATAAAGTAGGCAGCCGCAGGCCCATAGGGAGCAGCGCGAACGGTGCAATGGTATCCGGCGGCTGAGATATGGAGACCGGCGCTGGGTACGCCGCTGATGCTTGCTGAGCAAGTACCGGGTTCTCAAAAATGTCCGACATCTTCCAGTGAAGCCCATGCTTTCTGGCTTCGGCGATCAATTCTATTACAGAAATTGAACTCCCTCCAAGACTGAAAAAGTCGCTGTCTGCGTGAATCAATTCCTCATCGATATGCAGACAATGACCCCAGAGTTTCCGTATCAGATCTTCTCCCCTTAGGGTGGTCATTTCGGTGAGTCTGCTTTCTTTGCTGGCTATTCGTGGGAATGAAAGTAATTCTTCGGTCGGTCTCAATGAAGCGATTTCCCTCAAGCGCTTCCGGTCAAGTTTTCCGGACGAAGTTGTTGGCATCGCTTTGACTGCAAAGAAAAACGCCGGTCGTAACACATCTCTCACTGATGAGCCAAGTAGCCGGCGTTGTTCCGTTGTAATCTCTAAAGGGCGAATGCTGTTGCGGACCTCGCCCTCTACCACTGATTTTCTTGATAAGAAGGCGGCGAGCTGCGGTCCGTTAGCTCCCGCGGGCGTGATCAACTCAGCTGCGATAGCATCCGCTTCAGGAAACACACGCCTGAGCGAGTTTTCGACGTCGCCTAGTTCCACCCTTTGCCCTCTAATCTTTACCTGCGTGTCTTTACGACCCACTATTTCGCAGGTCCCATCAGGATTATAATACACCAGATCTCCAGTTTTGTATACTCGACCATGTCGGCCAGGATGCGTTGGGGTTCCGTGCAATAGCCACACTGGATCTCGTATGAATGCCGCATCCGTTTTGACTGGATCCCCTAGGTATCCACGAGCGAGAATGTGCCCTTCGATTGCAAGCTCGCCAACTTGGCCAATTGGCATTAGTCTCTGATCATTCTCTGGATCAATGATCCAACCCACGCAGCCCGTTGCTCTTCCGATAGTATGTGGATGAGACGCAATGTCAGTGGCAGTATTGGTGTGTGTGACAGCTGCGCATTCCGTAGGTCCATAGCCTTGTGCCAATCTCGGCAAGTGTTTCCACTGTGATAAGTCCGACTCCGTAATCATTTCAGCGCCCATACAAAGAGACTGCAGTGTTGTGACTTGAGAGGGGTCAAGACGCCTGGCCATAGTTGGCGTGAGGATTGCTGCATTGACTTTCATCGCCGAGATGACTCCTGCAAGGTCTTCCAGCCTTTGTGTCTCTGAGGGGATACACAGGCACCCACCATGCAGAAGCGTCGCAAATGTTTCAGTGATTGACATGTCGAACACATACGAAGAAAATTGCAGTTGGCGGGTTTCGGGACCGAAGCGGAAGCTTTCAGCCTGACTAAGAATGCTGGTGGACGCCGCCTCATGCTCGACAACAACGCCTTTAGGGCTCCCAGTACTGCCTGAGGTGAAAATAATGTACGCTGTTTGATGAACTGACGGGATTACACAGTAGTCGCTGGGCTTCGGTCCAGGAATGCTTTCGAACAGTCGATCATCAACCGCGATAGCCTTATGTACCAACTCTGTATATGATTCGACGTAGGATTCTTGAGTCAAAACAAGGTGCGACTTGGTTTGTTGAAGAATACTCAATGTCCGCTCATCCGCTTTTCCTGCGCTTACGGGGACGAAAGCCCCTCCTGACTTAAGCACACCAAGGGCGGCAACCACAGCCCAAGCTGATTTGTCGAAGCAGAGTATGACCGGGGCTTCCTGTCCAACCCCGAGCCTAAGGAGGCAGCTGGCTAGCTTTGAAGACAGCTGGTCGAGAGAATCGTACGTGAATGTCTTGTCCCAGGAGCAAACCGCTGTAGCAGATAGATGTCGACGAGCCGTATCTTCGAAAATCTGGTGGATACAACGACGATGAGGTGCTGGCACGCTTGAATTCCATTCCCACACCCTGGTCTCATCTACGGGAGGAATCGATTTCTCGAGGTACTGCGCATGACTTGCTGGCTCCATTTTTGAATCGTATACCTAGTGCGCTTTTGTTGAAGGAAGTCATACAGATATCAAGAATGGAAGGGTCTTGGACACTTACTCTGGTTATTTTGGTCTTTAACTAAGGGTGTCCTGTTCCTTGAACATTCGCGTCTTGTATATTGAGACCAAAGCTCATGTAATGCAGTTGGCAAATAGGAAAGCTCATATGATACAGTTAGAAAATGAAAAGTCATGCAATGCAACTAGAAATGGAAGTTCTGAAACGTAGTTGGAAAATAGAGGGTCATGAAATGCAGTTTAGAAAATATGCAATGCAGTTGGAATGAAGAGTCATTTAGCAAATATACAATGCAGTTGGAAAATACGAGAAGGATGAGAAGGGGGTCCTGGTAGCATGGTCAATGGTTGGTAGACGAGGGGATACTGTGAGTTGATCCCTTTCGTTTCGCCCCACCCCTCAGCTTTATGATCCACTTTGCGCGGCCTTTACGTTTTAGTGCTCTGATAATTTTGTTGGGGATAATATTAACAGGTAGCATTAGAATCCTTTAGAATTCTTTCCGAGGTTGCCTTGCATTGTGATCGTCTCGTTCGGGGTAAAATTCAACAGCTGGACCAAACATTCTTTCAAACGTTGTACTGCGAGTGTAGATCGACGAAAGCTTATGTGATTCCAAAGAAAGCGAGTACTCAACCACCAGTCAGACTATTTCACTTTCTTATGCCACATCAGCGAGCTTGAGATCGACCCTGAAATCGACCCGTCTTCACTGTCCCAATCTCAGTGCTCGCAGTTCAGTCAAGATGGCAGCGAGTGTATGTGTAGTGCGCTACGACGACAGCACAATGAATGTGGGTTGGGTGCGGCATCGCAACTAGACAGTTCTACTCACTTTCTTCCTAGGCAAACCGTGATGTCAACATATCGAAATTCGTGAAGTCGCCTGAGCTGGAATTATTTGTCCACAACGTCCCGGACCAAGCCTCTAACGATTCCAAAGTTGATATGCAACTTCCAATTGCTGATTTTTACTTGGACTGCTTGGTGAGCGAGTATCTTCAGCATTGAACATCCAGACACTGACCTCGTTTTAGCCAAAGAAATTCTCACATCAACTCCATTGGAATCAGTCAAACGGGATTCGAGCTAGAGGCAGTCACTTCATACGATTGTTTGCTGGGCAGTCACGGAACCAAGACGAGATGTCTGAATTTTTTTTAGATGCCATCCGAAAAGAGCTTCAGGGGTTGGCAGATACCAGCGCCCATCTGTTATCGGGCAGCGACGGTGTTCAAAATGACAGTGATCACCCTCAGCTCGATATGTTCTGTAAGACACGTTTAGAAAGCTATCGCAGGGAGCAGGATTTGTTCTCGGTACTAGTATTTGCATTATCTGGCTCGACTTCCATCTTGACGATTGTGGAACATGACTTATCTCGTGGTCGCGTTCCAGATGTTGGAAATCCTCAACCCGAGAAACTAGCAGTCGTGAAAGACAAAACATCGACCACGATTATGCAAGGCTTAGTCAACTCCATTATTGATAGGTCCTATTTTGCAGAGCTGAACGGATGTTTGAGAGTGGATATTTCCATCAGCAACGTTACTGCCACTATTACCGACATCAAAATTGACATGGAGCCTCGCATATTTTGCCAGCAGGAATCGTTCGACGACTGGATGGTCAATCAAAATCCTGGCGGTCATGAGGCGCTACTTTGCCTCCTTCTAACACAACACCAGCAGAAGTCGAAAAGGTTGACCGCAAAGCAAGCCACTGTCTGCGCAGCATTCGATGCAATCTCGCCACAACTCGCAGCTACCTTTGATTGCATAGCACATGTAGCAGTGATGCGGAGTTTGGCCTTCCAATTCACGTGGGAAGGCACCGTTCTCGACGTGGGATGCGGACAAGGCGTATTTGGTGGACTTCTCGCCTTGTACCACAAAGGCGTCGATTTATACGGGACCGATATGTCAGAAGCCATGATCAAGGCACCGCAGATTGGGCAGTACTACCACTTGCCAATACGCATTGGTCCCATGGAACAAACTCTGATCAGCTCTCCTACATTCGACCATATCACCTGTTTCAGTGTTTTCCAATACGTCACACCAATGACATTCATGGCGGCATTATCGCAGATGTTTCTCAAGGCTAGGAAATCCATCACTTTCGATATACCAGAGGTTCCTTCCGAGTACGCCCGAAAGCTCAATTCTGTCGTGAAGCTTTCCAGACCAACTGATCATCTGCCATCTTTGGATAGAATTGGCACGCCAGCTGGCTGGAAACTCATAATGCACCGACATTGTTTAACCTACACAGAGCCGAATTATGGCATTGACGTGTACTCCAGATATATCAGGTACGAAAGAGTGGACTAAAAACAGGCAATGATGCCGACAGTCCTACTATCGGTACTCGCCTTAGAGCACCTGGAGGTCTGTTCGAAGTCTATATCTTGTGCTCTGCTAGTGTTAGTATTCTGCATGTTATCATACAGTTCATCCAAAATAAACTCCCTTTACCGGCCTGTTACCTTCATTGCCTTGAATCGTTTCATTTAACCGGTGCACCGGACCCCTTGCAAAGATCAGACAAGTAATTTCAGCTGTGACTTATTTTGACGCTGTGTTGTGCGCCTTGCAAAGGGCCGAGGAGCAATTCCAACAATCTGCAGACTGCGCCCATCGCATTAGGGCTATGAAACATTCTCGACGAGTTCGTGGCCGTAGCGTGATTTGATAACTCATGTCCGAAACAACCGGAGCGGAGCGGGGAGGGGGGTGGGGGGAGTGGAGGTGTCAGCCAAGTGCGCCGTTGCATTTACCCTGCTGTGTTGGTTCTCTAGGAAAGGGCCGAAGGATAACTCCAATATCTCGATATGCATCTGCAAACTGCATGCTATGCATCAAGCTCCGAGTCGTTTTAATAACTGGTGCGTTCGGGGCATGTATCATGAATCATCTTTAATTGATTGGTTGAAGAGCATCATAAGGATGCCCGTTTTCTGAAGTTATGAAAGCTAATTCAGGGGATACGGCGCCGGGTTACCTCATTAGGAAACCAGCGCCGTGGCTGAATATACACTGTATGGCTCTAGGCCGGAGGCGAGACTACATCTAAGATTGCTAATGACCTTGCTACACCCTGTATTTTCCAACTGCATTGCATCACTTTTCATTTGCCCTTCATATGAAAGTCGTTAAGATTTGTAAATCAATTTCTACGCCCAGAAATGGGCACATGGGTTTTCATATAGCTCGTCTTCCGACCGTCTCGCACACGGCGAAGCCTTTCATCGTCCGCCATGCCTTCTAAGGAGTCTTCCGTTATCATTGTGGGCGCTGGTGTGTTTGGTTTGACTTTGGCGCGTGAGCTTTGCCAGCGGGGCTACATTCGGGTTACCGTCCTTGATCGTCATCTTCCCCCCGTGCCGGACGGATCAAGTGTCGACATTTCGCGCATCATACGCTCCGACTATGCTGATGCGCAGTATATGAAAATGGCGGTTGAGGCTGTAGCCGGCTGGGAATCCGAGTATTCGCGATATTACCATGAGAGCGGAATTCTCATTATCTCAGACGAGGGCGGGCATTCCTATTTGAACAAGGCGAAGGAGCAAGTCCAGTCGCAAGGCGGGGAAATCAATATATTTGATAATGCGTCGCACATTCGAGACGTCCACCGCGAGTTTACGAGTGGGACGCTACAAAACTGTGAAGGGTACCTGAACCCACGTGGCGGCTGGGCTGACAGCGCTGAAGCGATACGTCACCTGGCATCGCAGTGCGCGGCTTTGGGCGCCTCCTTCGTTACTGGTACTCGCGGCTCGGTTGATTCTCTCGTTCTAGATGGCATGCGTGTTGTTGGCGTGAATGTTAAGGAAGGCCCTCCATTGCTTGCAGAGCATGTGATTTTAGCCACAGGTGCATGGACATCTCGGCTTATAGACCTTGCCTCAAGCGCCGTCAGCACCGCTCAGCCTGTGGGCTTCATCCAACTCACTGCTGATGAAGCAAATTTAATTCGGAGAATGCCTATCGCTATCGATCTCGACAGTGGTTTCTTCGTCTTTCCTCCCACGCTAGGCTCGAATATTCTGAAATGTGCTCGGCACGGGTATGGCTATGAGACTCACGTCTCAATGACCACGCCTGCAGGTGAGCAGCAACAGATCTCAGCTCCAAGGCTTCATGGTGATGGCACTAGGGCCTTATTCTTGCCACAGGATGCCGAAATCTCACTTCGGGAAGGATTACGGCGTTTCTTCTCGCCATCAATATCAGAGAGACCCTTTGTTAAAAAACATTTGTGTTGGTACACAGACACTCCCCAGGGTGACTTCATTGTTGATCATCATCCTCATCTCCGGAACCTCTTCCTGGCGACTGGCGGCAGCGGACAGTAAGCAATTCTCTTGATCTGAATATGGTCTGGTTTGAATGGTGTATGAATGGTGAACTGACTTCTCCACCAGCGCATTTAAATTCCTACCTATTCTAGGAACTTACACCTGCGATGTGTTCGAAGGATTGGCCTCAGACTCTCTCTGCCAGAAGTGGGCGTGCAGAGCTGGCGACAAGGATGTCTTGATACACGGCGATGGCAGTAGGGGAGGTCCGCCCAGACGGCGCCTAGAAGATTGGGAACAACTTGAATTTTTGGGCACTAAGGATCACTAGTCAGGGCTATTATAGTCCAACTTGCAGATTATTATCAATACATGTGTTTATCTAGGTGTAGTTTGCTATGTGTGATCTACCGCTTAATATTTATAGACGGTAGATGGCCAAGTGTGATAAACAGTCAAAATAGGCAAAAACAAAAAAAAAAACAGTGGGTATTCGCTGGTAGTCACCCACCCTACTAATCCACTGGTCTCAAGCAAGCACCAAGATAATAGTTAACTTGGTGCCATCCGGCCTAGTGGGTGAGAAACGCTGCCTTCACGATGATCCAGTTGTGACCCCCAGTTTCGTGATCCACACGTTAGATCTGAACATCATGAAATACTATTTCGCACAACAAACTTTCTATCAACTTCATAAGCCACCCTGCTCAAATCCAGTTCGCAAGCAACTCCTCCGCCTGCTTACTCCTTGGCTTTAACTGCACCTCAAAATGCTCCGGATGGCTACTCAACCCATTACTTAGCGCTGGCACTGGATATATCTCCTTCCCATCCTTATCGACCGCGGGCAGGACATCCATCGTGTGCAAAATAGTAGTCAGGATCATCCACACACTCGCTGCCGCTAAATGACTACCGGGACAGATTCTCCTCCCAAACCCAAATGGTCCCTGCGCAAACGGCTCGCCTTCGCCACCTTCCTCGCTAGGCGTGAATCTGTCCGGGTTGAACTTTGAAGGGTTCTTGTACATCGTCTCATCGTAGCACATCGCTCGCGCATTCGCGTAGATGGTTGTACCAGCAGGGATGAACATCCCATTATACGTATCACCCTCAATACTTCTGTGGGGAACGCCTAGGGGACTGAGCGGTGCCCACCTAAATGCCTCCTGCACTATGAAGTCAATATATCGCAATCTCTCCCGATCCTCAAAATTTGGCAAGCGGTCGTTCCATAGACACGAAAAGGAAGATCAAACGTTGTGTGACATGAAGAGGCGTGGCAGGTGGGAGGACACCCATGTTGCCTGCCCTCGCGCGGCTTCATCGAAGTGCGGCATTTAACCGAGTCCGGTTACGGTGCGCGAACTAGGGCGATCGACGACGATCATGTACGGATCGATCGACGGTCCGAGGTGGGGCGGACCGTGCCAGTTGGCACGGTCCGTGCGAGGGAACGTGGAACGTCTTCCTACAGGAACAGAGATTGGACCAACAAACCAACAACAAACGGGGGGGGCCAATGGTAGTGCCATTTGTCCGCAAAGTTCCGATCTGGGAGATTGCGCTACGTTAGCTTTTCGCGGGTCGTCCCTCCGCCTACTCTGCACAGCTTCCGCTTCTCTGTGGAGAACATGTCCCACACAATTTGGAAGCGCTGTCAAGAAAGTGGCTACCCACAGAGGTATGGAGCACTGCGGCAGGGCAGTTCTGCCGTATGGATCTTACACCTAAGCATGCAGTAGCCTCTTTTCTTTACGAAATGTGTACACTAAGTGCATTTACTTAGCCGAGGGTGCGAAGGACCAGGTTGGGCACGGCAGTCTCCGGTCAGGGTAAAAGCGTGATTTGCAAAATACGGGCTTCACTGTAGTAACCGAGTCCGTGCGCCCGCGGAGAAGCTCGGCTGTGGGATATCATACGATTACCAGCCAAAATCCCGAGCCGAGTTCTCACTTTTGTTGAGTACGGAAGCGCACAACCGGAATAGGAGCACTACAGTCGAATACAGTAGGTAGGATAGAGTAACTGAATCGATTGACTAACTAAACTATCTACAGCACGGCGCCAAAGGTATTCGTATGGGTCTGTGCTTTTTCTCATACGAAAGACACTCGTTTGCTGCAATTTGAGCACGGACCCGTACGAATACTTTTGGCGTCGTACTGTACCGGGCCTACGCTACTATTTGTAGGCCATGATGGGCACCCTCTCTGACCCCGAGAGCGCCCAGTTCCGTGCCTCCAATCCGTGCCAAGCCTGGCTCCGCAGCCCTACCACGCCGAGAATCCTCCTCAGCTCAACCGGGGCCCAGCTCCGGCCTACCAGGCCTGTCGGTGTCTCCAGTGCAGTGCTGCCGCCGGAGTCACACTGGTCCGGCTGGCCAGCCCTACTCCCCAGGGCCGTGTCACGGCCGGAAGTAAATCCTAGGCGTGGGGATCCATTCTCCAACATCCACCACCCCCGAATCACGATGAGGGATTTTTTCCGTGCCTAAGCTTGTCACAACCCCTGCAACGCCACCATATTGGCGGACATTTGTGGATGCTTGTCTGTGTAGCCCTGTATAGAGCCACACAGTGTCATTTTGTTCTGCTCTTATCGAAGATCGTACCCGCAGCCACATAGCAATGCGTACAGTTCGACAAACTAACTTCTACTTTATCAGAGCTCAGAAAACATGTTATCCGAGGAACGAAAAAAAGAAAAGTAACAAGGGCAGTGTTGCCATGCTGCACTAGCCTCATAACAAGCATTCTTGTCCGTTCTATCCGCTTTCTACCAGGCTTGCATATGTGGGGCTTGCATGTGGTTTCACTTCCATGCACCTTGGCGCTTGCCTTTGTAGGGACCTAGTAGGAGTTGGCTGTTAGACTGCCCCTGCTCTACCTTTACATCGAAATAAGTTAGGGGAGATTTTAGCGCCCATCCTCTGAATTTCACTGCGCAGAAGCACCAATCTAAGAATGGAGTCATTTATCTATGTAAGTGTAGCCACTATAATTGAAACTACAAGAGAAGACAAGCCAAGAAAGGTCATGTTAGAAATCCTAACAGGACACCTGGTGGTATCAGAGACCTTTGGTATTAGAGAATTCATCACGTGACTTTTAGGATTCTCAACGTGCCCCTAGGGGCCTAGGGCTAGGGGGGGGAGTAGTAGCTAGGCTAGGGATTACGTTTAGAGGTGTCTAGAGGTTCTAGGAAGGGAAGGGGGAGACT
>LMYD01000028.1:0-10428 GCA_001630595.1 Pseudogymnoascus sp. BL308 | reverse complement strand
AAATAGCCTCTTATTATCAGTTGAGGTTCTATCCTCTCGAGGAACCTTAATAGAGACTATAGCTCCTATATTAAAGTGCTGAATATCATGCTTCTTTGTATATTTGCGTACCATAGAAATCCTTGCTCGTTGAGTGGCTGCAGTAGCTCTCTCAATTACAGGATCAGGTGTAGCCCGATCCTATATTCTAGGCTGAGCTGGAACTCGGGCCCGGCTCCTACGCTAGAGCTCTGGCTCAGAGCTAGAGCTGGGCTTAGAATTGAGTTCTGAGCCAGAGCTCTCAATTCCAGGCTCTGGCGCTTGAGCCTGAAGCCTTGAGCTCTCGAGCTTAGAACGGAACTCTGGGTCAGCCTGGATCTGGGCCAGTACTCGAGTCTGAGCTCGAGTAGGAGCTATACGACAGAGCTCAGAATCGAGCTCTCGCTTAGAGCCAGAGCAGAGCTCCGAATTGAGCTCAATTCCGAGCTCAATTCCAAGATCTGAGCTAGAGAGCTCAATTCTGAGCTCTAACTCGAGCTGGAGCTGGGCTCTAGCTCTGGCTCGAGCTCCAGATCGAACTCTGGCTCTAGTTCGGAGCTTAGAATTGAGCTTAATTCGGAGCTCTGGCTCAGAACTAGAGCTAGGCTCATAATTGAGCTCTGGCTCTCGCTGCCGAAGCTGTAGGTCGATTAGAGCTTCCGTCTCGGACTCAAGCTCGGGCTAGAGCTCGCTCTCAAATATCGGGCCCATGGTTGGGTCTTCCTGCTCAATTCCAATTGACAGATCCTTCTGGGCCTGACTATTAAGCCAGTTAATATGAGAATTCCTGTCTCGGAACAGTAGCTCAGCTGGCGCACACCCAATTGTAGAGTGGATTTGGGTGTTCATAGCAAGTACCACTTCAAGTAGCCCATTCTTCCATTCTGTAGACCCGTGGTCCATTTTCCATGCCCGGAGCTTATTCTCAACGACTCCATTTGCCTGCTCAACTAGGCCTTGCGTTTGTGGTGATCGTGGTGCTCCATTTACCACCTGTATTCCATACTTCCGTAGTAAGAGTAAGAGAGCCCCCTTAAATTCCTTCCCATTATCAGCCTACATAATCTTTAGAGGTAGGAAAGCTGCAATAAACTAAGCAAAGCACTCTGCAATAGGCTCTACGTGCTTGCTTTTTAATGGGTATAGCTGTGTATACTTTAAGAAGTGATCCTTTATATGAAGAATCCACTTATACTGTCCTGAAGGCTCATGGCGCATATTAATTAGATTAATTTGAACCCTCTCCCATGCTCGTCCACTTATAATAGGAACTAATGGTGCTTTTGTAGTGTTTGGCCTATTTAAAGTGCAATTCTTACACCGTTTAAGTATAAACTCTACATCCTCTCGCTTTATTCCATAGTATTGTTGCTCTATAGTAGGCCATACCTTTGTATAGTTAGTATTATAAAGTAGACTCTAGAGCTTAAGCTAGAACTCAAGCTAGAGCTTAAGCTAGAGCTTAAGCCGGAACTTAAGCTAGAGCTTAAGCCGGAACTCAAGCTAGAGCTTAAGCTAGAACTCAACCTAGAACTCAACCCGGAACTCAAGCTAGGACTTAAGCCAGAGCTCAAGCTAGAGTTGGAATATAAGGAAGGCTTACCTTATTCCGGCCTGCATGGAGAAGCTTAAGGTGCTCTTCTGCAATAACATCAAAGACCTCTGCTTTCCGAACTACATATCGAGCATTTGAGTACCGTACGTTGCCTTTTCTATAGAGCTTATTATTTATAAGCTCAAAATCAGCTTGCGCACGATGCTTAAGGTTCTTTGCTTCTTTATGTGTTGCTTTGAAAGCAGTTGGGTTCTGTAGTATTGCGCATATACGCTCCCATTTATCATATGAGAGCTGCTCGCGATTGTAGTAAGTTGTACTACTTATATATGCTTTAAAGGCAGTGCATACATCATTTAGAAATGGATTAATTGAAGTAATAGTAGCCATTATTGTGTATATAGGTGTATAATATGAAGCTTCAATATTCTATTCTACTATTTCATCTACCCTGCTCCTTAGTAGGTTAGCGGTTGGGCCGGCCGAACCACCAACCTAAAAGTTAGTGGTTAGGCCAGCCCATTAGCCAACTAGCCGGCTAGTTAACTAACCAGAATAGTTGGTGGTTGGGCCGGAACATATATATACTATAACGTATTTCACAAGCGAGTTGCGCACACAAGCGAGTTAGCACGTAAACACTATAAGGACATAGGGCACCGTATCACGAGAAGTGGCATATGGGAGTGCGAGTTAGATATGAGTCGGTGCAATCCTATAGGTCTACTACGAAAGATATAAAAAAGATGAAGGGGGAGCTTATGGCTTCTAACCCCTTATGTACCTAAATGGGGTCTGACTTAGCTACGACTCAGCTAAGCCTTAGCGTGTCCTCTAAACCACTCCTGCCTGTTACACGGAACTACCCTAACTCTCATCTCTTACCTACACCCACACTATGTCGCGGCTAACGCATTGCCTTAGGGGTCCGGGTCTACTCCGTGTAAGGAGGCATCCTTACATTACCCCCCTCCTTGAGAATGTGCTTTGTCCTTAAAGCGCAAGACTCCTGTATCGTTACTAGGAAGTATGTGGTTCACGTTCGCGCATACTTCTTTTTGTCGTCGAGTGGTACTGCTAAATGCATTCATGGGGCGGTTAGGGAATGATTCTTTATGAACAACAAAGAATATTAGAGGGGTCCGAATTCATGCTAGAAGGTATGCGGGCGTGTGGTTAGGCGTCGCGGATTTCTTAGTTACTGTGCACGCGCTAATCCATCTTAGAGATTCATTGTTGTAAGCAGTTGCCATAACAAGCTGATATTTCGTCTAAGGTTCTAATGATATTTTCTTCATAATAACGATTAAGAACCCCCCCCCTAAGACTAGTAAGTGCCCCCTCCCGTTCGTGTATTGTATGTTTACTAACTAATTGATAGAAACAATTAAACCAAACGAACGAGTAGGTAACGATGGCGCACCGTTGCGTAGGTGATAATTTTTTAGGCTTAGCTAATGGTTTTGTAGTATAATTCCGCGACGATGCTAATTCCCGTCCCTCCTACTGCCCTCCCTAAGGCGTACTGCGCCTTGTGCATGCGCTACCTACGCCGCAAGGCGTCTCTAGAGGCGGGGAAACCCGCCTACGACTGCGTGTGGAGCTCTAAGAGCTTAAAGTGCAGCCACTGCGTGTCGTAGAAGGGCTAGTGTATTCCGGTGAGTTTCCGGACGGCTTGCGTCCTAGCTGTTTTGGTTTCTGTGGCTGACTTCTAGGGATAGCTAGCTTGGTTCCTAGGCCTAGAATACTAGGCCATTGTTGACGCTAAGTCCGCGTCCCCCCTCGTCCCCGCTAACGTTGTCTCTGCTGCCGAAGAGGCAGCTCGCGTCGCTAACATTACTAGCGCTACCATGCTAAAGTTTCGGACTCTAGCTAAGGCTTCGGCCTACTTGGAGGGCGTTGCCCTTTGCCTCTCCGTCAAGGACGGTCTCCGTGTAAGTATCCCCGTTGCGTTCTTCCCCTGTTCTAGAGCTAACGTGGTGTAGCGCGTCCACTAGGCCGTCCTAGCCGTGAAGAAGGATACGGCGCTACTCCGCGAGGGGCAGGACTCCTCTACGTCCTCCTTGCTAGAGGGCGTGGAGAAGGCCGTGAAGGAGGGGGTGGAATCGGTGGTGGCTATAGTTGCTAGGCCCCGTGAGGTGAAGAGGAAGAGAGCGGGGGAGGATGAGGGGGAGGATGAGGAGGAGACGGCGGGTAGTTTCGCCATGCCCTTAGGGTGATCGGGCCCTATGCTAGAGGGAACTTAGGGGTAGTCTTTTGCGTGAGGTCGCTTCGACCCTTCGTCTCTCATGGTAGTAGCTGCTTGTTGCAACGCTAGTGAGACGTTTAGGAAGGGTGGCCTCTACAAGGACTATAGCTCTAAGTGTGCCCTAGCTTAGAGGGTGCTTAGTTTAGTGTCGTAGGTAGTAACGACGCTGTTTTTCCTGCTTCTTCGTTCCTCTCATGATCGTAGCTTGGCTCGCCCTTCTCCTATGCCGTAATTCATCTAGGTAGGTCCTTTAGCGGCCCTAGTAGGTTTAGATATTCCGCGTGGAACTCTTAGAGCTTAAGAGGAGAGTTCTCGAAATTTGCTGTGGGATACTACTCTAGGTCTAGGTCGAATCCTACCTAGCTCACCTAGTACTATAGTTGACGGTAGCAAAGTCTCACAGTGAGGATCTTATTAACTTGCCATTCCTCTACGCCATTAATGACTTCGCTACTAGGCTCTAGCGGTGCCTAACTAGGTAGGGGGTTAGTTGGTGCCTTAATGAGTACGTCTAGTAAGAATACATCATGTATGTGAGAACTAGTAGGCAGTTGTAATCGAAATGCGTGACTAACTAGTTCTAACACCATATATGGTCTAGACTACTGCCGTCCTAACTTGTAGCTTAGGCAGGTGTTCTTGAGATTCTTTGCCGAGAGGTAAACCTTGTCCCCTACGCTCTAATCAACAGCTCGTTAGCGCTAGTTAGCGTACTTAGACATATCTTCTTAGGTTTTCGCTATATTACCCTTAGCTAGGGTCTAGGTGGCGTGCATTTAGTCCGCTACTACTCTAGCTTCTCCCTAGTTAAGGGTTTCCTAGGGAGTATTCCCCTTTAGGGCATTCTAATCCTAACTCATACGGGGATCCGTTCTATACTTGAGTTAGTAGGGTGTCATACTAATTAAGGCGTGAGGGAGTGTCATCTAGACCTAGTCCATGATAGGGATTAGCTCGCTCTAATTGTCCTGGTAGTAGGATACGAACGGACGCAGTCTCTAATTAATATAACGGTTCATGATCTCCGTCTAGCCATTAGTCTGCTTGTAGTAAGCCGTAGACAGCTTAATCTTAACGCCAATGATCTAGCAGAACTCGTGCTAGAAGGATGACATGAATTAGGGTCCGCGGTCACTAATAATTAACACTAGGGTGTGCCCGAATTAGTAGATCCATTTAATGAACAGTTGCGCCATTTGCTATGCGTCCGTAGTCTTATGGTATGGTATGGTCACGGAGGTCTTACTAAGGCAGTCCATGAACACCAAGATGCTGTCATACCTATGCTTATTAACTAGGAACTCCTTAAAGTCCATCGTAAGGTGTTGCATAGGGTAATCAGGTACTAGTAGGGGGTGTAGGAAGCCTTGCTGCTTTATGACATTAGTGTACGTAAGGCGGCATGTCACGTAGTTACGCACATACCATAAGCAGTCCGCTTCCATGCTAGTCTAATGATACTTTAGGGCGAGCAATTAATAGGTCTTCCTGCCGCTTAGATGCGCGGTTGACACTTAGTCGTGCGCCTCCTAGATGAGTTTCGTGCATAACTCCGTGTAGCAGTTCACACATAATCGATCCTAGTATAGGAGAAGTTAATTGGTTAAGGCGTAACCGTTAGGTAGGGGTTACCTATTACGAGTATTAGTAAACGAACTCTTATTGTTAGCGCATAGCGCTTCGATTAGGTCAAAGGGCATTGCTGCCGTTAGTGTGTCTATAGCGTTAATGGACGCTACATAGTTGTCGGCCAACTTAGCACTAATACGGGGGTGTAGGCGGGCTAGGCCGAGTAGCACCCTCGCACGACTATCCAACTTGATTTTCTGTTGTAGTACAAGGTCCTAGTCTCTCTAGCTTAGGATATCCGCCTTCTAGTTATTCTTCCCTATAGTATACGTAATGTGGAAATTGAAGTCGGATAGGAGTTCCATCTACTACACCTGTTTCGTAGTGAGAACCTTCGTTAACATGAAGTATTCGAGCGAGTAGTAGTCTGTATAGACGTCTACCCGCTAGGTTACCGAGGCTAATTTAGGTCTCCATTTCGCAAAGGCCTTTACGATCGCGAACAGCTTCTTATCGTGGATCTCCTAGTTAATCTCATGGCCCGTTAGGACGTGGCTATAGAAGCTTACTAGGTACTAGAGCTTGTCTAGATGCTCCTGCGAAAGTATGCTAGCGACTACTTCATTAGAAGAGTTAGTTTCGAGCTTCGTAGGCAATCTAGGGTCGAAGTGGTGTAGTGCTTACACGGCTAACAGCTGCCGCCATAATTCTTCGAAGGCGTTCTCACATTCATTAGTCCATAGGAACGGCTCTAAGGGGCTAGTGATAGTCGTTAGGGGCTTCGCTATTTTCCTGAAATTACGTATGAACTAGCAGTAGAAACCACAGAAACCTAGATAGGACTTCACACTAGTAACGGTAGTCGGTCTAATCTAGTTTCGAAGTAGTTTGATCTTCTCTAGGTCTGCTTCGACTCTAGAAGTAGTTAGTATGTAGCCTAAGTACTTCGTACGGGTAACATTAAACTCGCATTTCTTAATGTTAGCTTAGAGGCCGGCTTCACGTAGTCGTTAGAGGACTTTGTGTACATGCCTGATGTGTTCCGTAGGGTCTTTAGAATATATCAATATGTCGTCTAGGTAGGTAGTACAGAAATCATCTAGGTATTGCATGAGAACGTCGTTCATGTAACGCTAGTACGTTGTAGGGCCATTAGTTAGTTTAAACGGCAGCACTTTACACTTGTATGACCCATAACGAGTCCTAAAGGTAGTGTACTCTTTAGAGTTAGGGTGCATTCGTATGCGGTGAAAGGCTTGTCGAATATCGAGTTTCGTGAAGATCTTTGCTTTCAACACCTAGCTAAGTAGTTCGTTAATGTAGGGTATTAGGTACAGATCGTTACGAGTGAGGCCGTTTAGCTTGTAGTAGTTAATGTAGAACCTTAATTTGCCGTCCACTTTCTTAACGAAGAGTATAGGAGACGCAAAGGGGCTATTGCTATTAACGATGAAGCCCTTCTTAAGGTTCTCTAATAAGTATTGCTTCGTAGCCTTAAGCTCTTCGGTGCCTTGCTAGTAGAGGGGTGAGAATGCGTTAGGTAACGGCGCTTTAAGCTAGATCTTATGATTATATATTTAGTAGGGTAGGATCTTATTAGATTCTAACTTAGAGAATACATTAGTGTATGGTTAGTGTATACCTAGGAGCTTCTCCTAGATGAGTGATATCGTTTCGTCATCCTCTACTAATTCTTTCTCTCGTATGATCTAATTAATCTCATATATACTAGTCTAGAAGAACTTAGCGTCGCTCTACATCATCTCGTAGTAGAACGCATTAGCACTAATCTCACATATCTGTACTAGCGTGAAGCTAGGTGCTAGCTCTACCAGTAGTCGCTAGGGCACCTCTATGACCTAAGGTGTACTTGGGGTAGGGTCGGTGATCTCTTTGTAGTCCAAAGTTATCACTTTCATTTCCGTCGAGCGTCCGCCTACGTGGCGTCTGTCTTCGTGGTAGATTGCAGCATCCCTACGATTCGCATTAGACTAGTGTGCTAGATGTCGAATGGACGTTTCGCGCGAGTTATAGGGAAGGGTTAATTCCTTCGCCTAGCTAGGAGTTAGCGGATACTCCTTTGTTCATACTAGACGGCTCTTCGTAGAGTCAAGTAGTATTCAGAAGCGGCTGAAAAGCTTCTTCCTAATTATCACATCTTACGCTCTAAGGTCTAGGAGCACAAAAGGGCAGTTATATATTTGGCGCCCATTAACTATTAAGTGCAACTGAATATACTCGGATACGTAGCTTTAGATCTTCTAGTAGAAGCCGCGTATTAGTATAGAGTAGGGTAGTTTTCGTATTAGGCTCTAAAGCGCCTTTGATAGTCGTAGCGCAAAGGGCTTATTAATGACGAGGTAACCGTTTGCTCCTATGTTAGCGAGAGCTTTCGTTTGCACACTAAGTCCGTTAAGACTTAGTGTCGTGTCGACTAAGAACTAGGTTCCGCCTAGAAGTTCTTGTAGGTCGAGATCTTATAGATTGCATTTGCGTAGGCCTAGGAAGGAGCCTTTCCCTAGACCTCGTCGTTTTCCTCTAGGGAGGCGTCTGATTAAAGTTCCACGGCTTCTTCGCAGGATTCCTTAGTCTTGGGGTCTTCCCGGTCGATTTCTTTTACTAAGGCGTTAAGGGGGCACTTATCTTAGAAGTAGCCCGCCTTACTACATTTAAAGCAGTTCCTAGTAGTAGCTAGAGCGGCCGCCTAGGGTCTCCCTATAATGTCTAGCTTAGGAGCGCTAAAGAACTAGGTTCTTTGGACTAGAGGAAGGATGGGGGCAGTAGTTAGTTAGGCTAGTCTTAACGTTATCGTCACTAGTGTGAACCTAGACGAGCTAGGCTTAGCCGCTGCCGTTGCCGTAGGCTTTCCTAGCACCGTGAACTAGTAGCTTAACTCGTTGTTCTAGTAGCGTTCCTAATTAAATGCAGTAAGCTCTCGTACCATAAGGTGGTAGTCACCGTTCCATTAATTCTTAATAACGGCCACGCGGCTGCAGAATTGTAGCGTGAGCTTGTTCTACATATATTAGAACCATTCCAACTAGATTACTTGTCTGGTAATGGTAGCGCTTTAGAAGCAAGCTTTGAACTTAGAGAAGGACTCGTTAGAGTGGCCCTTATCTCCCATTTGCATGTCGTCGAACTCGTTCTAGGCCTACTCGGTCTCGTTACCCGTAAGGTAATATGATCCTAACAGGTCCATCATCTCGTGCGCATCCTTAAACGCATGCACCTCAGATAGGTATTAGGGTTCTAGGTATTTTTTCGTAGTGCTAGTCGTAGTGCTCTATATTAGCGCTTAGCGTGATACGTTAGTAGAGTAGTGATCCTCGTTAACTACAAGTTAGTCCTATATTAAAGCGCTTCATTATAGGAAGGTGTGTTTGACGCCGTCACTTAATGGAGTAATTCTTTCTAACATAGTTGATTTCTTGTGGCGAGATTAGGGTATCTTAGTGTCTTGTTAGGGTAGAATCGGGATTGATGGTAAGCGTGTCGCTATGGCTTAGGGAAGTCGAACGATACTAGGCGTGCTTCGCGGTAGCAGCGCTAGCTGTTCGTCTTCCTCACTGTAGTCGTTAGCTTCGACGGTGCCTATAGGAGTGTCTGCTGCTAGTGGCGGTACAGACGGTG
Source organism: Pseudogymnoascus sp. BL308 (assembly GCA_001630595.1). Lineage (NCBI taxonomy): Eukaryota > Fungi > Ascomycota > Leotiomycetes > Thelebolales > Thelebolaceae > Pseudogymnoascus > Pseudogymnoascus sp. BL308. Next base: position 1,405 of record LMYD01000028.1, on the reverse strand, counting down.
TTCTAGTCTAGCTAGTTACAAGGGTGTTGATTAATGCTTTAAGTTCTCGCATCTCTCTCTCGAGGTTAGCTATGCGATCTAGGGCCTCATTAGAGGGACCTGTAGTAGTCTCCGCAGTAGTGCCTTAGGAGGTCTGTTGCCTAGTGTTCATCCGATTAGGTGGACCGTCGTTATTAGGTGGTGGGTTCTATGTCGCCTTGCGCGACATCTATAAGTTAGGGGCGTATCGAGTCGTAGTCGATACTAAAGAGTCTGACTTTCTAGTAGCTCGTGGCTATCAGCACTCTTGTTCGCAATTGCCTCTGCGCTAAGGGGGTTCTTAAGGATCTCGTATCCTAATCGGCGCTAACGCGTCAGCGACTTTACTAGCTTGCTCTGCAGGATCAAACCCTAATCCACTGGCTGTCCGTGAGATCTCGGGAATCACAGCTATTTGAATTCATTAGGTCTCTACTCCGAATTAGCACCGAGTCGCAGTCGGTGGTGTGACGGTAGTTCTCCTAAGTCGTTCTAGTTGTGGGATATTATTTAAGAACGGCCGTCCCTAGTAGGCGTGATCTTTTTTATATAATGTAAGGACATAGGGCACCGTATCACGAGAAGTGGCATATGGGAGTGCGAGTCGGATATGAGTCGGTGCAATCCTATAGGTCTACTACGAAAGATATAAAAAAGATGAAGGGGGAGCTTATGGCTTCTAACCCCTTATGTACCCGAATGGGGTCCGACTCAGCTACGACTCGGCTAAGCCTTAGCGTGTCCTCTAAACCACTCCTGCCTGTCGCACGGAACCACCCCGACTCTCATCTCTTACCTACACCCACACTGTGTCGCGGCTAACGCATTGCCTTAGGGGTCCGGGTCTACTCCGTGTAAGGAGGCATCCTTACAAACACTAGAACACGTAAACATGACTGTAGTCAACTATGCTACCACTAATACAAGCCTAATACTCTAATAAAGAGGATAAACTTTCTCAAGCTATTCAAGCACTTAAACAACATCAATTTAAGAGTGTCCGGGCTGCTATAATGTCGTACAATGTGTCGCCTAGAACTATTGCCAACTGAATGAACGGAATGACTTCCTAACGTGATTCTACCCTAAAATCACAAAACCTGACTTCGTACGAAGAGTCAGTTCTTATTTGGTATATTCTCGACCTAGATTCGCGCGGATTTCCGCCCTAGCTGTAAGCTGTGTAAGAAATGGCAGACCTACTACTCTCCGAACGAGGTGAGAGCCCTACTAGGAAGAACTAGACTAGTAACTTCATAACGTGTTATATAGAATTTAAAGCAAAGTTTAGTTAGAAGTACAATTATAAACGAGCAAAATGTAAAGATCTAAAGATAATTTAAGGGTAGTTCTCTGTTATATAAAACATAGTTGTAAAATATAGAAT
>LMYD01000278.1:0-59187 GCA_001630595.1 Pseudogymnoascus sp. BL308 | reverse complement strand
CATGGTCCATCCTCCTAACCACGACCTACACATTCACGCCCACACACCTCCACATCTCTATCCGCGGTCACCCGTCCGGTCCCAAGCTCCCCGAGACACTCCCCCGCATCGGCCTGGAGCTGGGCCTCGCGCCGCAGTTTGGGGTAGCGAAGTGGTGGGGGAGGGGGCCGGGAGAGGGATACGCGGATACGAAGATGGCGCAGCGGTTTGGGAATTGGGAGGCGGGAGAGGAGGGGTTGTGGACGGGGTATGAGTGGCCGCAGGAGGGAGGGGGGAGGACGGATGTTAGGTGGGTTGAGTTTTCCTCCCCTAAGTCCTCTGAATCCTCCTCCGGCGAGGATGAGGGGAAGGAGAAGGAGAAGGGGGATACGCTCAAAGCGACATTCGGAGCGCAAGATGGCTGCGGATTCACGGCGAACCATTTTTCGACTGCGGATTTGGAGGAGTGCACGCATGACTACGAGCTCCAGAAGCGGAAGAAGGAAGGGTGGGTAGTGAGGTTGGATTGGAAGCAGCATGGGATCGGGAGTGCGAGTTGTGGGCCAGGCCCAGCGGAGCAGTATATGTTGCGCACAGGGGATTTCGAGTTTGAGATCGTGCTCGAGTAATCTGTTTTTCTTACCGGCGGTCGAGTTTGCGAATTTTCACATCATCAATGGTTCGGTCCATGTATGCAAAAGAAGCTAAAAAGCAATTCAATCTATTCATAAAACTCAAAGCCCTTCTAACCATCATCAAAACAAATCCGTCATGGCACCATGGCTCGCATCCCCCACCAGCCTCTGGTACTTGCCCAACACACCCCTATTCACCTTACTCTTCGGCGCCTTCCACTCGCTCAACCTTTTTGCGATCTCCTCTTCGGGAACATCCATGCTCAGCGTATTCGTCTTGGCAGAAATAGTCACCATATCGCCATCGCGCACAACCGCAATCGGACCACCCACCGCCGCCTCGGGGACCACATGGCCAACGATGAAGCCGTGCGAGGCACCGCTATACCGTCCATCTGTCACCAGAGCCACATTCGTCAGGCCAGCGCCCATGATCGCCGCTGAAGCCTTCAACTGCTCGGGCATACCCGGTCCGCCCTTGGGACCCTCGTAGCGGACGATAATCACAATATTATCACCCCTTGGAATCGCGCCGGCGTTGAGCGCAGCGTCGAGCTGGTGTTCCTTATCGAACACCCTCGCGGCACCTGTGAATTCCAGGCCCTCCTTGCCGGTGATCTTGGCAACGGCGCCGCCGGGGGCGATGTTGCCGCGCAGGATCTGGAGATGGCCGGAGGACTTGATGGGGTTGTCGAGGGGGCGGATGATGACCTGGTCCTGGGGGAGGGAGGGGAAGGAGACGAGGTTCTCGGCGAGGGTCTTGCCGGTGACGGTGGGGATGGCGCCGTTGATCAGGCCGGCGGCGATGAGGTACTTGAGCACCGAGGGCGTGCCGCCGATGTCGTAGAGGTCCTCCATGTAGTACTCGCCCGACGGTGCCAGGTTGGCGAGGAAGGGGATCTTGTCCGAGACGCGCTGGATGTCGTCGATGGTCAGATCGACCTCGGCGGTGCGTGCCATGGCGAGGAAGTGAAGGACGCCGTTTGTGGAGCCGCCGAGAGCCATGGTGAGGACAAGTGCGTTCTCGAAGGACTCCTTGGTGAGGAGCTTGCGGGGGGTGATGTTCTTCTCCATGCAGATCTTGATAGTCTCAGCCGCCTTCTCGCACTCGCGCATCTTGGCGGGGGACTCGGCGGGGTTGGAGGAGGAGCCGGGGAGACAGAGTCCCATGGCTTCGATGGCGGTAGACATTGTGTTCGCGGTGTACATGCCTCCGCAGCCACCGGCGCCGGGGCAGGCGTGTCTCTCAATGTCATCCATAACGTCTGACGGGGTGCGGCCCTCGGTGCCAGGGTCGACGGCGGCGTGGAGCTTGTCGTAGGTGAATGCACCGGAGGCTTCGTAGCAGGTGCTGATGTTGATGGGCTTGTTGAGGAGCTTGGAGAAGCCCTTCTTGATGGTGCCACCGTAGATCATCAGGAAGGGGCGGTTGTGGCGCGCGGCGGCCATGATGACACCGGGCATGTTCTTGTCGCAGCCGGGGATGGAGATGTTGGCGTCGTGGTGCTGCGCGCAGGTTACGGTTTCGATCGAGTCGGCAATGACTTCACGCGTCTGCAGGGAGAAGCGCATTCCTGGGGTCTGTTAGGGGAGAGTCTTGTGGGTAGTTGGGGCGGGGTATGGCATGCCTTCTCCGCCCATTGTGATGGCATCTGATACACCGATAGTGTTGAACTGCCATGCCAACATCTCATGCTTGATAACTGCTTGCTTGACTACCTTTCCCAAGTCATGTACTAGAGAGAAACTTCGTCAGCCGGGTTCTAAATTGAATTGAGATGTCCATCCTCACAATGCATGCTAGATGGCCGTTAGTCTTCTGAATTGTCATGAGGCGATGGGCTAGACTCACTTGCAAGGGTTTCCCTCCCACCACACTGTCGAGATACCGACATGAGGAGCGGTCTTCATCATCTCTCTATTCGGCACACCGGCCGCGTAGAGCATAGCCTGTCCGGAGTTAGCAATTGGCAAGCTCATAAGCAACCATTGCCGTCGGAGGCGGTTTGAAGACATACCTGTGCTCCAGGGAAGTCATGGTCCTTCGTCAGAGTGGCCGACCATCTGTTCAAAATCGGCTTTCCGTCTCTAAGAGTGCCATGGGGAATGGAGGGAAACTCGATGTATCTCGGCTCCTCTGGAACATGCCCAGGAGCAGACATGGTGGCTTTAAAGGGCAGAGAGTGGTCAAGGGTTCGTAGATATATAATATGCAAGGCACCTCAAGTGGCAGGCGCGTATATGAACTCTGTGAGCTTTCTGACCAGGATATATGAGACCGGGAAATAAATTTATAAAAAGAGGCTTTCCGGATGAATTGGGTGAGCTATGATGGGCTATTCTGGGGCCTTTCCTGTGTTCAGCCGGTGGAGGGGGAAAGCTCCCAGTCGAACTCTCAATCGTTGGGTATACAAATGGTCCACGGTGCTCCGACGATGCGGGGTCATCCCCACTTACAGGTGACAATTGGTGAACCCCACATGCCTCGTTCGCTCTTTCTATTTCCCCGTGTGTAATTCCGAACGCGGCGGACGTCATTGGCTGGGATGTGGGTCGGCATAAAACACGGCATTCGTCCGATACGCTTATGGTATTATAGCTAGAATTATGATAATCTTACGGAGAGCCTAGATGGGTAAATCTAGACTTCAAATAAAGTCATTAGCCTTTTTATAAAAAATACACGTGACATATACCACGTGATCTGGAGCCCAACCTTGGCAGAACAGCGGGACACAGCGGAAACCAGCGGAGCCCAGCGGAGCGCAGCGGAACCCCTCTTCCTCCCCCCAAACTACCAACTACCCCGCTCCACTGAACCTCCACTGAACCTCCACTGAATGGGCTGTGTAGTACCAAATAGCAACTGGTACACATGAATACATCATCTATACACTGTATATAGTATAAATTATATGTACACTCCCGTACCTCCACCAGCATATCCCATCCACCTGGCCTCGTCAACTTACTCGTTGTGAGTTTCAGCCTTACTCTATTACAAGCCTTCCCGACATCCAAGCTAAGGTCCGCCTGCCTGCTCGGTTCAAGGTCCCAAACAACTTCTCAAACCTTAGAATCCTCCCCATCACCACCATAAATCCATCAACCATGGCCTCTCCCTCCCCCCTAGAGCACGCCCACAAGGCTATCCTCGAGAGCCGCCCGCCCGTCACCGACGACCTCACCTACCTCACCATCGTGCAATCGCACCTGTCGCCCGAGATTCTGCCCGCGCTTAATGACGTACTTCAGGATGTCGAGCTCACCCAGAGAATTGGCTGGGACCTCGTCCACATGCTACTCCCCCTCCCGGGATCTGCGCCATGCTTGAAGACTGTGGCACGGCTGGGAAACCCAAGAGAGGTTATTCTCCAAGTTACCGAGGCGTTGAGATTGCTGGTCCTGGACCAGTCGCTGGAGGAGGAGGAGGATAACGACGCCGCAGAGGAAAAGGCTGCGGAGACTGGAGATGCGAAGGAGACTGAGAAGACCGAACAGGCTGAGCCGACTCGCGATACACTTGTCGCATCACCAACCCCAGCTGAGGCACCAGAGCCAACTGAGGTCGACAAGTTCTGCCTCCTCGTCTCCATGCTAGCCACCCTCCACCCAAGAATCAAGACGAAATACCCCTCGCGCTTCCTCTCCGCCTCCTTGATGGCGATTCTCAGCTCCTACCGCCCGTCAAGTCAGGCTACTCATGCCATCACTGCCTTTGCGCAGACGCTCTCTGGGAACAAGAGGCCCCCACTCCCAACGCGCAAGTCAAGTCTCTCGATACAGAACCTTACAATCGCATCAGATGAAAAGGATGAGAAGGCTCCAGACCCAGAGGCAGCAGCGGAAGACCCAAAGGAGGAAGCCATACAGAAGAAGCTCGTCCAGTCGTTTGTCACACATATTATAGAACTGTATGTCAAAGACAACAGCTTGGATTGGTCTGCGCGGCTCCAAGAGAACTTCGCGCCGGACAAGATGGTGCCAGGGAAGAAGAGCCTTGGAGAGGCTTTTAGAGAAGACGTGGAGTTACAGGAGCGTGAAGTTCTCCTCGGGAAACTAGTGGTATGACTCCTACATTTACACCCCTCATTCTATTCTAACACACCTAGGCACTCGCTCGCGACGTCGGTCTCAACGGCGCCGACTATCTCTTCAACGCGCCCGAACAAGACCTCCCCACCCCACCCAATGAATCCGAAGGCGACGACTTCGCCCCCACCTCCCCCGACGACGTCCCCCTCTCCCTCACCGGCTGCCTCTTCCTCACCGCCAACGCCATCTTCTCCTCCGTCATGTTCAAAAACACCAACGTCACCCTCCCCGCCCTCAGCATCTTCCCCTCCCTCTCCCTCATCACCACCAAATTCATCGGCACCACCGGCCTCGAGACCTCCGGCACCGAACCACCCCCAATCCTCGACGCCATCCTCGCCATCGGCCTCTGGCTCGAACACACCGACCACTTCGTCGCCGGCCCCCTCGACCCAACAGACTACCTCCAGCTCCTCCAAACCCTCTCCCTCGTCTCCGCAAACTGCCCCGACCCCACCCTCCGCCACGCAGCCCACATCCTCACCTCCAACATCCTGCACGCCCACCCCACCGACCGCCTCCGCCTCAACTTCATCTCCGACACCCTCGAGCACTGCCCCTTCGAGCCCCTCCGCGCCTCCGCAGTAGGCTGGCTCAAAGAAGAGCTCGTGCGCGCACACACCCGCAAGTCCGACGACCTCTTCGCCACCCCCGCTGCCGTCGCGGCACTACAGCCGTACCTGTTCCCGTACGAGAGCCTCCTAGACGCCGAGACGGACTCGGAGTTATGGGAGGACTTCCGGAGGACGTTCCCGTTCCATATGGCGGCGCTGAATTTGATATTCTTTTTGAATTCGGAGGAGTATAAGAAGCTTGTGCCGGAGGGGAGTATGAGTGTGGTGGAGGAGGTTTATTTGCAGCCGCTCAGGGCGGCGAGGACGAGGTTGGAGAAGGCGCTTAAGGTGGGAGGGGAGCTGGAGAAGGAGGTTGGTGGGCAGGAGGCGAAAGAGGGGTTGGCGGAGGTGGGGTTGTTGGGGGAGAGACTGGATATGTGCGTTGAGCAGCAGTCGTAGGGAGCTTGGTTTGGTATGTGGTTTAGAATGCAGGTTATGAGATGAGATATGATGGATATGCCGTGATGACGTGGAGGGATGGACGCCTTGCTTGTAAAGAGGGAGGTCTGGTTTTCGGATATAGGTGTCGCCTGCGGTGCATCTATGGCGTTTTATGTTGAGATGGCAGTTCATGCATGGGAGTTTTATGATGACTATTTTATCTCGTTTTATAAAGTGAATATGAGACTTAAATAGGAGGAGGCGTGCTTCTTATCAGAACTGCCTTAGTGTTTCGTCATCTAGCTGATATTCGCGACTATTTATACGTTGAATTCCAGCAAACGTTCTCGTTAAAGGCCACGGCTATCCCGAATCCCCATTGATTGAGGAGAGCGTTCCGGCATAAGAAATACTCGAGGCGTACAGTGCCAAATCTTGCAAGCTGCAATGTGATTGATTATTACGCACAGTATACGACGGTGAGAATTGCAACCGACAGTGAGAAGGAAGGCTGACGACGAGAAGGAAACCAACAGTGAGAAAGGGAACCGACAGCAAGAAAAGTGGCCGACAGCGAGAGAGCCCTCTGGATTGCGGTTCTCAAGGATCGTAGTCTCGCGGACCGCGCTGCTCTATAATTCTCGTTGGCGACCAGCCCAAGACCAGCTGTATCGAGATTCGGTTTCCTCACCACTTGACCACAAAAACCTACTCAACACATATTTATATTCCATATTCTAAAAAAATGCAACTTTAGTAATACTAGTAGTACAACTCCCTATAATCTATTTCCAAACAACCAACCCTGACGTCATGAGAGTATATTTATTTATTCCAGCCTCGCGACCCAAATTCATCCCACCACGAGGCTGAGGTCTCGAAGCGAGACAGCGCATCAAACCAACCCCGCCAACAACCCCGCGTTTCTCGCGACGAAAGCCATCTCTCTGCACGCAGCACAAGAGCACCAACAATATGCGCCTCATCAAGCAGAATATCGAGCGCGACGGCTCGGGGACAGTGGTCCTCCTCCCCGAGGAGCCAGAGGATATGGTATTTCCCTCCCTTCCACCCCCGCCCCCACCATCGCCTCCTTCACACCCACCCCCTTCCCATACCACATCACCCCAACTAACCTCCCCCAGTGGCACGCCTACAACCTCATCTCCCCCCTCGACCTCCTCCGCGCCTCCGCCATCCGCCGCATAACCACCGAATCCAACACCGGCTCCACCTCCAGCACCCGCGTCCACACCACCCTCGCCATCCGCGTCACCTCTCTCGACTTCGACGCCCAAGCGGGCCAACTCCACGTCTCCGGCCGCGTCGCCGAGGAGAACAAACACGTCAAAGTCGGCGCCTTCCACACCCTCGACCTGGAACTGCACCGCAACTTCACGCTCGAGAAGGCGGAGGAGAACGGGGGCTGGGATAGCATTGCCCTCGATGTCGTGAGGGAGGCGGTTAGGGTCGATAAGGAGGGTGCGGTGCCAGCGGTGGTCATGCAGGAGGGTTTGGCGAATATTTGTCTTATTACGGAACATCAGACTATTCTGCGGCAGAGGGTTGAGATCGCTATCCCCAAGAAGCGGGCAGGGCGTGCGGGAGACCACGATAAGGGACTCGATCGCTTCTTCCACGCCGTGCTGGAGACGCTAGGGCGACATGTGGACATCTCGCAGCCGCGGCCGCTGCTGATCGCATCGCCTGGCTTTACGGCTGCGGGGTTCGTGGATTACGTGCTGGATGATGCGAGGAGGAGGAATGATAAGGCGGTGCTGGGGAATAAATCCAATTTCGTGGTTGTGCACAGTAGTTCGGGGCATTTACATAGTCTGACTGAGGTGCTGGCGGCGCCGGAGGTGATGGCGAGGTTGGCGGATACGAAGTATGCGAGGGAGACGAGGCTGATGGAGGAGTTTGCGAAGATGTTGAGGAATGAGGATGGGCGGGCTTGGTATGGAAAGGCGGAGGTGGAGAAGGCTGTTGCGAAGGGGGCGGTGGGGGTTGGTGGGGGGGTGCTGTTGATTTCGAATCACTTGTTTAGGAGTCAGGTTATTGGGGAGAGGAGGAGGTGGGTTATGCTGGTGGATAAAGTCAAGGAGGAGGGGGGGGAGGTGAGGGTGCTGAGTAGTGATCATGAGAGCGGGAAGAGGTTGGAGGGGTTGGGAGGGGTGGCGGCGATTTTGACGTTTCCGCTGGATGATCTGGATGAGGAAGAGGAGGAGGGGGGAGAGGGAGAGGAGGGTGGAGGGGAGGCGATTTGATAGGGGTATTTATTTTTGAAAATGGATGCGTGGGAAGCGCGAGGTTATATAGTGAGATATTGGATACCCAGAGTACCCTCTCAGTTGAAGAGCTGGCTGTCAAAAAGATTGATTAAAATAAAGGTCAAAAATGCAAAAGACTCATCAGATCTCGGGGTATGTTTTGAGATCTGATGAGGAGAAAATCACTTTGATTTTTCTTTTTGGTGTTATGTTGATTAGTGTTGATTGATGTCGGAGTTGTGATTTTTTTTTGTTGTGTGTTGCTGAGAATCGAATTGGTGACCTTTTCCTTTATTCATTTCCTAGCCCTGGCCAGATTGTCCAGACAGTGGTACTTCCACTGCGCCACTGTGCCGCTTGGAATGAAGAGGAGTTAAGTTGGGTTATATAGGTGCTTCGCCTGTTATAGGTGGTTGGCCTGAGGAATGGGGGGTGTAAGGGGAAGGGGGTGGTTGTTGGGTTTAGCGGTGGAGGGGGGTATTAGCGGGGGGAAGTGGGCAATCGCGGTATTACTGGGAAAATTGCTATGAGAGAGAGTTATCGGAAATAGATTTATAGACTTCTTATGCGGGTTTTGTTATTTTATATATCTGAGTCGTCTTACTGGATACACGTGGCAAGACAGCACTACTAGGTTGGACACACACCGTCACTGGTTTCACAGCTCAAATCAAACATACAAAGGTCGACAGCATATTCAAGGGCATCAAGCACTTCTTTGATCATATTCTTACGTAGCCTCTGAAACTTTCCTAAAAAACGCCAAAACCGTCGCCCTGGGTATCTCATGTTCTAGCCTCCCCTCCAAAGTACAATGCCAAATCCAATCCAGTGTTCTTCGATCATGCCTCCTACCACCCAGACATGAAACAATAATCCAACATCTCCATCGGCCACCCTCGCGCCTTACTGCTATCCCCAAGGCTTCTTCAAGGAACTTGCCAAAGTATAACCGCTAGCAACCTCACATAAACGCGTAGTAATCTTCTGCATTTGCAACTGCCTCTGCGTCCTCATCTAAGAAGCGTTGGATGAAGTTCTCATGTTTTTCAGACTCTGTCTCGGACTCATAGACCGGTGCATGTGGGGTTTCCAGCTTATCAACAAAGGCGATCATCGAGGCTTCAGCCTCCTCGTCGTCGAAATCGTCACTGTACTCGTCACTTTCAATCCCATCCATAAGCTTCGTCAACTGGCTTGCGTTTAAACTCTCCAGTTGCTCCGATACATCTTCTGCATCCATCTCTAGTCTTGACGCATCTTGACTTAGTCGTCTAGCACTCGGTGTGTACCGCTGCGATGACTGTCTAGTGCCAAGTAATTCCCGTTCAATCCTCACATTCTCCAAGCGTAGCTTAGCAGCCTCATCATCAACCTTGCCTTGGAGTTTACTTTCGTGAATAGCGGCAGCAAACAGATCTTCCTCCTTCTCGACGAAGAATCTCGGTTTCCGGGCACGTCTCACATCCCATGGCGTCGGTGGCGGTGCGGGCACAGGGGATGCTTTGATCGGCGACTCGAGCTCCCGTAATTCCTGGGACGAGAACATGAAGTCCCGAGAGGACATCCATGGGAACTCGTCATCCAATATTGGCTGTGCTGTTTCAACAAGGATTGGCCGTGCCACCACGCTGTCCCTTCCAATTTCACGAGCAACTTGCGTGTTGGATGGGATGTCATCATCTTCAATATCTTCAAGCAGCTCCCGCAGTTCTTGAGATGGGCTGGGAAAGAAGTCGTCGAGGTGATCGGCAAGGAATAGTTGCGTGCTTGTTGGCAATGCGAATGGTGACACTTTCGGTGTTGCGTGGGCTGGTAGTATTCTGGGCTTGAGGAAGGCCTTCGGGCGAGTGGAGGGTGGTCCCATCGTCTTGGATGGCACATTCTGTGCGTGTTTTGAGATATCGTTTAGAGGCCGACGATGGCTAGGGGCATCCATCACATTACCACGCGCCGTTTTCTGCAATGGCGAGTTGATCATATGAGGCACTGGTGTACACTTGTCTTGTGAGCGTATAGGCGTCGACAACGTTGTCCGCGGACGGATAATGGAGGTCGGAGGACCCATAACCGAAGCTACGGCAGTGGCATTGGGCTTAGGAATAGGCGTGCTCATTGAGCGTAACGCTGCTTGATTCTGTGAAAAAGAGTTCGAAAACGTCACTTCTGGTGAAGCCCCTGCACGGCCAAACTCTATCTTGCGACGTGGCGTCCTTTCCAAAGCCGGCGATGCTGACTCCTGCCTTGGTGACGACGCAGAACGCCTTGCTGGTTGGGCAGGGACGGGTGGACATGGATAGTGTTGAGGAGAATGCGCGACGGTGGTTTGACTGAGGTTAGCTTGTGCACTCCCTATGGCCTCCTTTGTCTCCAAAACTGGCGAAGGCTGAGCTGCAGCTTGCGACCTCTCTCCTGCGTCGAACGATTCAGAAAGCAGCTGATGCGCTGCTGCCAGCTCCAGGAAAATATCATCATCGTCTAGGAAATCCTGCGAGCTAGTGAAGTACTGAGTTGCAGGTAGTTTTGACTCATCGAGCCTAGACGCTGGATGGTCTTCTGGTTCCGTTTGGACGTCTGGTACTCCTTGGGCTTCTGGCTCTGCCTCCACTCCCGGTTTTGCTTGAACTTCTTGTTCCTCCTGCGCTGACGGCTCTGCTTGCACTTCTGATGGCGCTTGAACATCTGGCTCTGGCTGGTCTTCCGGAACATTTTGAAGCTCCGGCTGGTCTTCAAGCTCTGGCGCGACCTCCGGGTCCGATCGAATTACCGGCTCTCGTTTGACTTTTAGCTCTGCTTCTTCCGGGTCTTGCCGAACTTCTGCCTCCGACTGGACTTCCGGGCTATTTTCCCTCTCCGCCCTAACGACAGAGATATCTTCCAGAGGCCTAGGCCTTTCCTCTGGTTGTGCATCTTCCTCCTCCTCAGTATCGCACAATGGTGTCATTGCCCGGACATCTCTCTGGGCTTCGGACACGCCAGCTTCTTTCTCGTCCATATCCTCCTCCTCGGTGTCGTCTTCAGCTCCATCCACGGCAACCCTCTTCGGTACCGGCTCCTCGGCATCACTACCACTCTCATCCCCCTCCTCCTCCTCCTCCTCGACAACCTTGCCCCTCCCCCGCTTCCCCAGCCCCAAAAACCCCGTAATCCTCCCTTGACTCGGCCTCACCCACCTACTCTTCTCCGGAATCCCCGCCTTCTTCCTCTCCGCCTTCTCCGCCTCCTCCTTCGCATCCTTCTTCGCCTTCATTGCTCGCGCCTTCGCCTGCGCCTTCTCCCTCTCAAATTCCCTCTTCTGCGCCGCTAGCTCCGCAGCTTCCATGCGCTTGCGCTCCTTCCAGCTCATTTTCGGGATATTGTTGGCTTTCGCGAATGCCTTCTTGGCTTGTTTGCTCGTCATGGGGGGCCGCCGCGAAGTTGTGGCCACCGGGCCCCCATCGGCGATGGCGATTTTGCTCTGGTGAGATGCCATTGCGGCGACGCATAACCCGCAACCCTAACTATTTCGGAGGTAGTCGGGCATGTGAGCGGTGCGTTGGGTGAAGATTATGCGCGATAGTCGTGATATTCGATATGTTGATAGTGTAAATATGTAAATAGAAGCAACGGCGGTTGTCGTGATTGGTTACTCTAGCGCGAGGCTGGAGACACTCAGGTACCACGTACCACAAGGCTGAGATTTGTCAATCGGTGCGGGGTCTCATAAACACTCTCGTCATCGCAGAATAACGATAGTAAAACATCGGGAGGATGTAATGTAATTAAATGCATCAGTACAGGTTTAGAAAGGACTGATATGAGGCTGCAATATAGTTTACGGTATGTAAATCTGGACACAAAAGGTAGAGTTTGTTGGAAGTTCTGCTGGGAGCGTGACGTAGAGCACTGCTACGACACGAGGTTGATGCATGTCGCAGACAGGATATATCAAGATACAACAAACAAAAGCAATCACAAACGAATCTGTTATACAGTAGACAGGAGATTCATTTCAATTGAGCTAAAAACAAACAAGCAACTTCAAAGAGCGTAAAATCATAACTAAACTGGGTAACGTGTGGACCATGCCATCATCCCAACATACACTGAGATCTATTCGATCTTTAAACTCCAAGCAATGCTCAGACGTCTATCCCATCAACAACAACGCCCTTAGTCCAATTATGCTGCAAAATGCGCGCAACCTCATTCGCTGTGTCAACGCTAACCATGATGCTAACCAAATATAACGCCGCGTCCATGCCACAACCGGTGCCGCCGGAAGTGATAACCCGCAAGCCGCCCAACAACATCGCGGCACGACGAGCATTGGATTCGCGCCTGGTGTTTGATTCCTTCCAGGACATCGATCCCTTGCGGGCATTTGATGGACGACGAGCATCAGACTTCTTCCTGATGTATGGGTTCTCATCGGGGTCTTCGCCGAGGTCGAAGCGAAGGTTGTTGACAACGTATCGCTCCTCCAGGAGGTTGGCGCGCTCGGCAAGATCACGCTGGGCAACCGAAGAGTTGATGTTCTCAAACCTGGTGTAGAAGTCTGGGTGGGTGGTGGCGGAAAGGCCAGCAAGGGTACCCACTTGAGCAAGGAGGAGGCTGGCAGTGCCAACCGCCATGAGAGTGCGCTCCTTCTCGGGATACTTCTGCTGGACATCAGAGAAAGATTTGACGACCTGGAGAGGCTGGGCCTTGTTCTTGATGACAGCCTCAAATTCACCGCCGGGGACGATCAAAATATCGAAGTCTTTGAGGTGCTTGTGGATCTCCTCGTAGGAGGCATCAGACTTGAAGATGACACCCTGCTCTGACTCAACAGTAGGAGTGGTGGATGCATAGGTGCAGTCAAAAGCTCCGGTGTCTGCGAGTGTTGATATTAGCCGGAGCACGAGACACGATGTGGGAACAATGGACGGTGAGGTGTGAATTATGAGATGTGGATTATGATAAAGTGAGAACTGGAGAACTAGAGTGAACTTACTATCATCATTGATGTTGTGGTTGGCCTTGTTCAAGATCTCCAAAGGTCCGAGGACGTTGAGGGCATCCATTCCTGGGTAGAGAGCGAACAAGACCTTCACCACCGGAATGGTCCCAGTCGTGTTTTCCATGGTTGCGATGAGTGTGGAATTGTGAGAACTGAAATATTGAATCAAGTATGAATTTGAGATAAAGCTGCTCTTGAAGAAACAGCTTGTAGGATGATATTTGGAAGTGTTTTGATGGATTTCACAGAGACTGTAATTGATGAAAGGTGAGGGGAAGTGATGATGAGGTGTGTCTCTGGACTGAGTGAGGAGGAGGGTCTTGTGCCTAGTTGACAGGGAAATGCGGGGTTTGCAAGGGTGAGCTGTTAGGGGTGGGCATTGGTCGTTTTAGCGTGGCATGCTAACTGGTTGCGGGAAAGCAAGTCGTCATTCAGAATGCGGGGGATCACCTGATCAAATACTGGATTGGCTGGACCGGCATAAATTGGGGATAATATACAGTATATCATTTCTGATTATAGATCTCCGTGTGTCATTCCGTCTTTTCGGCCTTCTTTCCCTTTGAAGCCTTGTTTGCTAGGAGCTTGAGCTTTGATAGCACCTTTTCCCTGGCGCTTTTCAGGTCAAGTTTCTCCACTTCGTCCACACCCACGAATCTCCTAACCAGCAGGTTGAAGACGAACCCAAATGCAAGTGCCATCACTGTACTGGTGAAAATAATGACATTGTAAGGCATGCTGAAATCAGGCGTGGGAAGTGATAGTAGTAGCGAGGTAGTACGGATTGACGTGTTCCCGATACTGATGACGGCCCCTGCTACATCGAAACCGCGGTTTGCATCTGGCGGGTACTCTGTATATCGCAGGATAGCTTTCTCAAAATCATAGCTGAGAATAACTGTGGAGTTTGCTGGCACGTCCATTTTGATTTCGAGCTGAGTACCACGCTGTCGGTCAAGCGCCGGGCGGTAGTACATCTCTTTGATGAGATCGCTCGGTTCGCCATTAACCTTCACCTTTAATGTATGCAAGTATACTTTCATGAACCATGGCAATGATTCCATGTAGATGATTTCAACAGTATCGGTGGGCGAGGGGTTCTTGAGTATAGCTTGAACTCCGCCGCGCTCTTGGCCGTAGCCGTTAAAGGAGCGCTCGGCGTAGAGTGATGGCTGCTCAAACGGTGTTGGCTTTGCCTGCTGGGCCGGTAAACTCAGCTCGAATATCTCGTCCGAGAGCTTATAACAGCGCATGAACCCAGAGGCGTCTTTGCGTTCGACGGCATTGCCCGATGTATAAACCTCGGCATCATTATCGATCTTGATGCAGACTGACTCGGCATCTTCCTCGGCGAGTATACATGAGCCCTTCAATGGGTGTCCGAATATCTGGGATAAAGTCCAATCCTCACCCTGAGCTTCGTCCAGCGGGAAACACGTGTGGTCGGAGTTGTACGGCTTGGAGGTATCGCACTTGAGTTCGTGATATGGAACTGGTCGCGGGATTGGGTTGTCTATCATACTGTTAGCATCATCTAACTCGTGGCTGTGGAGACATTACGTACCTCTTGGTCGCTTCGACCTCTGAATGTCCAACACCATGTCAATCGTCTGGGTAATCTCTAGCCCTCCCTCAATGGGCCTGACATCGACACTCATGCTCTGCCAACTCGCATCAAATAGCTTGTGTCCATCTAATAGGCTGCTGATCCCTGCCTTACCCTTGCAGGGTAAGAGCTTCAAGAATGGCGTGAGGTTCTCAGTGCAGACTACCTCTCTTGGCAACGTCCCATGGAGTAGGTGTAGGTTTTGTAGTGACGCCTCACTGTGGTCGCCCCGTGGCGCAAACGACATCACCGGTCGTGTAGTGCGAGTCGAATCAATGAAGTTCAAGGAAGCGCAGAAGAGACCAGAAAGCGCATTCGTGAGAGTAAGCCAACGGCCATCAGCCCTGCCCAGCGCATTAGCATCTGCAGTATCATACAAGCCAATCCTGGCAAACATTAAACTCACTCCTCGTCGTTGTCAGCCTCCACCCAGGCCCACAGCTCTACACCGGTGCCTCCCTCTCTTTCCCCTCCCCACGGCCTCGCGCCCCAACTCTCGGCGTCCCATCGTCCCAGGCTAAACCTCAGGTGAAGCTCTCGGGTGTTCGCATGCTGCAGGATCTGCCCAAGACTGCGCGGGAAGTAGCGGAAATTCTGTTGCTCAAAGGCTTCCGCCGTGGTATTCGCGCGGAAGTTGAAGGATGCGAGGACGGAACTCGGAGGTAGGGGGCGGAGGAGCAATTGTTCGTGGTATTCGGACGCCTGGACCGGCGAAATAAAAGACGTTAATCCAGCGCCGATGAAGAGCAGTAATGACCGTAGATACATAGCAGACTTGCCTACAGCTTATGCTGAGGCGCGGATTGAGGGTTCATTGATACGATTGAATTATGGGTCGAGGCCAAGGTTGCATCTGTGGCTCGATGCTAGCGTGAATAGCCTCGCCGCAGGGCTGAAATTTATCGCGACCTTCCGCCTCGCGACGTTCACTACCAACGACAACTGCGTCGCTGTAAGTTCAACACACATCATCATGGCGGCAGAACAAAGGAAGCTGCTTGGTACGTTCTCCTTCATCTCTTTACTCGGCATCATCTACTATTCCCCTCCACATGTCGCAATGGCCTTCAACTAACCCACCATAGAGCAGCTCATGGGCGCCTCGTCCTCCACACGCTCCGCCCAACTCTCCATCACCGACCCCAAACTCTGCCGCTCCTACCTCGTCGGCACCTGCCCTCACGATCTCTTCACAAACACCAAGCAGGACCTCGGACCCTGCCCAAAAGTGCACTCCGAGCCACTCAAAGAGGAATACCTCGCCGCGCCATCAAAGTACTCCTTCGAGTTCGACTACCTGCGCGATCTGCAGAAGTACATCGACGACTGCAACCGGCGCATCGACATCGCGCAGCGCCGTCTAGAGAAGACGCCCGACGAGATCCGCCAGACCAACGCCCTGCTCAAGCAGATCTCCGACCTCGCCGCCTCCATCCAGACCGGCCTGCTCGAGATCGAAGTCCTTGGCAGCTCGGGCCTCGTGTCGCGTGCCCTCGATGAGCATGTACGAATCCGCGCGGCGCTGTTGACCAAGTCGGAGCATGAGGCGAAGCTGAAAGCGTTGTCGGATACGTCAGGACCGAGTGGACACCAGAAGTTGCAGGTCTGCGATGTGTGTGGTGCGTACCTGTCGAGGCTGGACAATGACAGGAGATTGGCGGATCACTTTTACGGGAAAATGCACCTGGGATATGCGCAGATGCGGAGGGAGGCGGAGAAGTTGCAGAAGGAGCTTAAGGGACGGCAACCACCTCCGAGAACGGAAGATGACAGGGACAAGGGGTATGGAGGCGGGTATGATGACGGAGGATGGGGCGGTAGAGGCGGTGGATTTGGAGGGAGGGGCGGGGGACGAGGCGGAGGCTTCAGAGGTGGGAGAGGAAGGGGAGGGTTTGGCAGAGGGGGATGGTGATTTACATGGAGCAGCGAATCGGCGAAATATTAGGCGTACACTGACCTGGGGCGGCGTTGAAGGAGGGATTCAAGAATTTCAAGCTATTATGGGCACAGGACTTTGGTGGACAATTAAAACGTGTATTATACGAATGGTAGTATGAACCCTGAAGTTATTGCAATAGTGAATCTGATATCGGGCGGCTCAAATCCCTTCGATGCCAGTGCACATATGTTTTTATCTGAGCGCAGGACGTCGATTGAAACTAAACTAACTGCGGACCTAGGCGTACGTGCACTTGGAAAGTATGTTTGCTTCTGATCAAGGTGGGCGGTGTCGAGTGGATTCCCATGATTTTCATAATTTACAGCCATGCTTCGTATACGATTCTCCTTGGCCGCAACTGGCTACAACGGGTCAGCAGTAGATGATTATAATACGAACAATTACTATAGTTTTTGCACAAATGAGCAGCCAAGAAGTGTCGCGGAGAATGGAGATGTGAAGCCTCAGATTTCACTCAAGGTTCACTTTGAGTGAGATGAAGCGCTTACCCTCGCGCCTGACCAGAAACCTGACGGACAACCACATCGGCTGGTCACTCTGGCCAGCGCTTGTGATCACCGGGATGCTTGCTCCCAGCGGTGTTAAGGGTTTCATTCCCACCGCGAGTTATCTATGCCAAGCAATGAGCTAATTTGACCCAGAAGAGAGTAGAGGTCCACTAGCACTTAGAAAGTAAGGTGGATGCGGTCTAGATGCACCAAGGATCTAGAATCTGCTCAAGGTGTCTAGCAACGAGAAAGCCAAGCGACGGTGAGAAAAGGGGGCAACAGCAGCCTAATGGTGACAAGGAGTAAGTCACCGACTTATTCCTTGTAGATCCCCTTCCAGCTTCTGAAATACCTGGTTAACCTGATCAAGGATGATTACCACGTCTGACGAGGACAGCTTCACATTCCTCGCTGCAACCACAATATGCGCGAGGTGGAGTTCAGCGCATTCAACCCAGTCCGTTGTAGATGCTATCTCCGAAAGGGAGCCGAGTCCAGAACTAACTGCAGAGGATAAGGAAGCAGCAGAGGCTACTAAAGAAGAATCTGAGTTGAATAATCTGCTAGATAGCACCATATGTGTTTTTCTCTAATAGAGATGCGGAGAATCCGACAGTTTCCCTGGTTTAGATATGAAATCAGAAATCATAAGTTTTGGTGAAGGTTTCATAGGATGAATTTGTGGTTTCCACTTGGAAATCTAAGATGATCTAATGGCCCAAATATAGAAGTTGGGCCGACTCCAATGAAAAAGAAGCGGGGGGGGTTCATTCAGGAGGATGCGAGTATCTCAACACACAGAAATCCAAAATTCAAAAGACAAAAAAACCAGACGACGTGTCTGGTGAAAAATCCACCCTATGGTGCCTCGAACCCGCAAATCCGAGAAGATGGTTGTTTGCTTGAGAGAGGGTTGTGACCGCTAAGCCATGACCCTGTTTTATATCTTACTGCCTTACTTACCTTTATATAGGGGGTGGATGTTAGTTGGGACATCTGCACATATCTGCACATGAATGAGTGGGAAACAAAGAGAGGAAAGAAGCATCCACCAGGAACGATGTGACTGTTCCATTTGACAATACAACTTTTCTTGGACTATCATACATACAAACTTTTGCCTCCTATCCAAAATTCATTACATCCCCCTCCATCGACTCCAATCCAACAGTAACTTCAAGCCCCCCTAATAAGCGACCAGATCATTAACCCCATCCAACTCACGCTGGAAGTTCCTGTGCTCCGAGATATTGAACGCAAAGGTATCAATAAACTTCATCTCCCCCTTCACCTTCTCCAACCCCTCCCTAATACTCTGTGGCTTCTCCTCCAAACCCCCAGCGGTAACAACACCATAACAATCAACCACCTCCCCACCAGACCCACTAAACACCATCCCCTCAACACCGACAGCCTTCTGCACAAACGCCACCGCGCTCCCCGTAGCCCCAATAGCCTTGAGGTGCCCGAACGCCTCACGCACCCAGTGCACAGCTCGTCCACTCTTTCCGAGGGCAGCCGTATGTGCGCCACCAGGGATATAGAGAGCGTCAAAGGCAGCACTACGCATACCCTCCCAGTGATGATCGGTCTGGGTCTCTTTTCCATCGCTCCCCTTGACAACTCCCCTTCTCTGGCCAATAGTGGCGACAAATGCCCCAGCAGCGGTCAGCGCCGCTTTGACAGCTTCGTACTCCGCACTGTCATAGCCATTAGCAACCAAGATCGCCACGTTGCGGCTCACGATTGTGGACTTCAATCCCTGAGCGCGGGGTGAGAACTCGAGCTGGCTTAGCCCCTTGGAAGTCTGGCCCTTGTTCGGGTGGCCGGCCTTGGAGGGAATCGGCGCGCCGACGGTTTCAGCGACTGCCTTGGCGAGCCCAAGGTCGATATCACAGAGACGCTCGACCAAGCGTTTGTACACGATAGGGTCATCGCAGTGGTCGAGTTCGAAGGCGAGCGCCTTACGAATGTGCAGTTTCTCAATGGGAGAAAGCGAGTTGTAGAACAGCTGTGCCTGGTTGAAGTGCTCCTTGAACTTGGCAGAGTGCAGGCGCACTTTCATGGCCGCAATCTTCTCGGGGAAGTCGTGGTAGCCGCCGTCCTTGGCTTCTGAGGCAGGCGGCACGACGGACTTGCGGTTTGGCCAATAATTCATATTACCGGGGGTGGTTTTGTGGCGGAGGGCACCGTCACGGTGGTGGTTCATCACGGGACAGACGGGGCGGTTGATGGGAAGCTCTTGGAAGTTGACTCCGAGGCGTGAAATCTGGGTGTCAAAGTAGGAGAAGTTGCGGCCTTGGAGAAGAGGATCGTCTGAGAACCCGATACCCTGTGATGTATTAATATCTGCTCACACGACCTTATGCCGATGGCAAAGACTTACTGGAACAACATGCGCAGTGCAAAATGCAATTTGCTCCGTCTGCGTGAAAAACTCATCGACGTTGCGGTTGAGTTGCATCTCACCAACATAACGGACTGGGAAGATATCCTCGGGCCAGACCTTGGTGGCATCCAGGATATCAAAGTCGAACTCATCCTGGCGGGACTCTGGGCAAATTTGGACACCGAATTTCCAAGATGGATAGGCGCCCTTCTTGATTGCGTCCCAGAGGTCGCGGCGATGGAAATCGGGGTCATTTCCTGCGAGTTTCAGAGCTTCATCCCAGACCAACGAGTGCACACCGAGACTTGGAGTCCAGTGGAACTTCACGAACGAGCGGACACCTTCGGCATTGGTAAGGGTAAAGGTGTTGACACCAAAACCTTGCATCATGCGGAATGAGCGAGGGATAGCTCTGTCACTCATCGCCCACATAAACATATGGGTCGCCTCAGAATGCAAGTACTGGAAATCCCAAAAGTTGTTATGGGCGCTCTGGGCTTGCGGGATTTCAGAGTCAGGCTCGGCCTTGCCAGCGTGAATAACGTCTGGGAATTTTATGGCGTCTTGGATGAAGAAAACCGGCATATCATTTCCGACGAGATCCCAGTTTCCCTCCTCTGTGTAGAACTTGGTTGCGAACCCCCGCACATCGCGGACAGTATCGGCGCTGCCACGGTTTCCAAGGACGGTCGAGAACCGGACGAAGACGGGAGTGGTGCGAGATGTATCTGTGAGCACTTTGGCGTAGGTGACGTCTTCCAGGCTCTCATAAAGCTTGAATGTCCCGAAGGCGCCTGAACCACGAGCGTGGACCACTCTTTCCGGGATGCGTTCATGATCGAAGTGCATAATCTGACATGAAGTTAGCTAAATATATCATAGAGACAGCGCAAGGGCCTCGAAGCGAGTAGCCCATGATCTGAACACCGTCTATCAAACATACCTTCTCCCTAGCAAAATTATCCTCCAGAAGCAATGGACCCTGTCTGCCATTTGTCGAAGCTGAAAGCCAGTTATCAGTGTCGGGTTCTTTGACGCCGAAGTCACTTGTCAGCTTCGTCTTGTCGGTCTGTTCAACGACGTCTTTCTTGATGTCCGCAACCTTCTTGTTGCCGGCCAATGCATCCTTTGCGGCATGGACCGTTTCGCCGAGTACGGATTGTAACATGATGACCACGGTGGTAAGTGTCTCGTATGGTATCAAAGGACGAGATGTATAATGAGAAATAGAGTCCTTAAGACGAAAATTTTGATAAATCTGAAAAGCGGCTACGGGACAGAGACGGCCAGCTTCAACATGAAAGCAATAGAAATGGATTTGTGAGGAAGGTAACACATAATATAGTTAGTTATCAAATGGTAGACTAGGAGATCCAATGAGAATACTTGGGTTTACAAGTCAAAATCGTAAAATGACGTTACTATTGTTAAGGAGCTGCTATATTCTGACGTCGCTGGGACGAATTATATGTGAGATCCATGGCTATAAACAGTGTAAACCTATACTTGGAAGTTGAGGTAGCACATGTAAAACCACGTGTAGCCTGTAAGGATCGATGGGATTAATAATGAATTCATCCCATTGCACGCCGAGAGAATACTACATAATACTTGATAATGGCCCTGTCGCGGCCGTGGGTTCTTCGGAGCTCCTGCATATATCCGCGGAGCTGATATCAAAATGCCGAAAACTAACTTGGAAGCTATGAGCTATGATGACATAAACGCGCAAGCTGCCGTTGAGAGGACCCTTGACCGCGAGGGCGGTCAACGAAAACTGCCGAGTTGCGGATTTTTAGAATCTCCGTGATCAAATGTCACCCCGCTCCCGCATTATAATTGATGCGGTTTTTATATTAGACGCTTACGATGCTGTTGAATAGTGAAACTCTAGATCGTCGCCAACATACTCCATACGGGGTTATAGATATATTAACCAGCTAATGCTATTAAACATTTTTCCACCTCTTAAAATCTACACTTCGTGAGATCAGATCCGAACTATCCAGGATGCCTGCTAGGTAGAGCAACGGTGATTTGAGGAATGAGAGATAAGCCTTCAACGAAAATACTTGGCAGCTTCCTACCGGGCTCCCCACGAATTAATCCATTAACTGTAGAAAGAATTGATGACCCCCTGCTGCCGTTATAGAAAATGCGTCTTCTTGATACGCCGCGCAATTAACTCTGTTGATTAAAAGCTTTAGCCAAGACAGATCCAAAGCTTGTCCAACACAGACCCAAAGCTTGTGCGTGGACTTGGAGCCGGTTAACCGTGAAAGGAGGAAGACGGTGATGTATAAATGAGAGTAAGATTCCGTTTAATTCACTGTCTTCGTTCTATTCCTCATCACATAGCAGCAGTTGCCATTCTCTCACATTCGCAGA
This sequence comes from Pseudogymnoascus sp. BL308, assembly GCA_001630595.1. NCBI lineage: Eukaryota > Fungi > Ascomycota > Leotiomycetes > Thelebolales > Thelebolaceae > Pseudogymnoascus > Pseudogymnoascus sp. BL308. The sequence goes on along the minus strand of LMYD01000278.1, from coordinate 37,401 downwards.
CTTTGTTCATCATGAAGAATCTCATTTTCGCCGTTGTCCCCCTTGCACTGGGAGCCAGCGCTGCTACCCCCTGTACTGTCACTGAATATGCATCGATTTCATCTGCTGTTGCTTCATGCACAGACATTGTTTTGTCGGACATTGTAGCTCCTGCCTCAAGCTCGATTGATCTCAGCGACTTGCAGGATGGCTCTACAGTCACTTTCGACGGCACAACTGTATGTATATAGCAATCCCGAAGGGTCCATTGTACAGACTCTGACCATCTGCGTATTAGACTTTTGAGAAAACTTCGGACAGTAGCTTTGACCCCATTATTATTTCAGGCACGGGCGTTACCATCACCGGAGCTCCAGGCCATGTCATTGATGGAAACGGACAAGTATACTGGGATGGCCTAGGATCGAATGGGGGCGTTGAAAAGTAAGTTGCTATACCCTAGACTCCAGAATAACAATAACTAATCCATGCCAGGCCCAACCACTTCGTCGTAGTCAAGAACACAGTTGACTCTTTTATCACCAACTTGAACATCCAGAACTGGCCTGTCCACTGCTTCACCATCTCCGGCGGCAGCGGCCTCACTATTAGTGGCATCAATCTTGACAACACTGCCGGGAATGAGCCTAACTCCGCCAGTGATGGCCTGGCTGCCGCTCACAACTCGGATGGTTTCGACATATCCTCTACCACTGGCCTGACTCTCGAGAACTCGGTAGTCAACAACCAGGATGACTGTGTCGCTGTGACTAGCGGCAGCGACATCACCGTTACCGGTATGACATGTATTGGTGGCCACGGATTGAGCATCGGTTCCATTGGCGGCAAGAGCGATAACGACCTCGATGGCGTGACGTTCTCCAACTCGACCATCTCCGACAGCGAGAACGGGTGCCGCATCAAGACCAACTCCGGAACCACCGGCACTGTAAGCCCCTTATATCCCCCCCGAGTCTTCCAGATATTAACACATTAACAGGTCAAGAATGTTATATACAGCGATATCACGCTTTCGGGTATCGCCAAGTACGGCATTGACGTGCAGCAGGACTATCTCAACGGTGGCCCAACTGGTGAACCCACAAACGGCGTTGATATCTCTGGCATAACGTTTGAGAACGTCAAGGGTACCGTTGCCTCTGACGCGTACAACTACTACATCCTCTGTGGGGATGGTAGCTGTTCGGACTTCACGTTCTCCGGCACTGAAATTACCGGCGGAAAGTCGAGCTGCAACTTCCCATCGTCGGAGTGCACTTCTTAAACGGCGTGGGGACTTGGATATAGTCAATTCTTGTATTTACTTTGATTGAATATTGGGCACGCCTAGGAGCAGAGCCAAAGAAAATCCTATCAGCTTAAATCGCTAGAATCGTTCCTCGGTCACAAGGAAGCCCCTCGTGAAATTTTCAGGCGGCACGAGTATTGGCAGATAGTTATGCCTTTAGAGTACCCGATATTGTGTATTATTCAAACTAAATTCTCCCTCCTCCCCATATGGGAAAAACAACAGCGCCCGATCAAGGTAAGGTCACCTGAAGACATACAGATCAAGTGTAGTCCGCCAGCCGATACTCTCTGGATCAGTTCATCTATTCTTCTATCAATGCCCGTGTCTCGTTTATCATGTATCGCCCATACCCCTTCTGCAAGATTCATAATGCCCCAATTCACCAAAGCGCCGCCGACAACAGAGGTCAATATACCTGGGGATCATGCCAAGTACGTGTAATTACCCTCATCTCTTTCAATGTAATCCTTCTCGATCAGCCTACTCATGTTAGCTTTCCAGTCAACCCACAAAGTAAAGCTCGACTTACTTCTCAATATTTTTCTTAATCTCCCCCACCTCAACAGCCCCCCTCATCTTTGTCTGCTCAATCACCTCGGCCACGAGACTTTGATGCGGCAACACCTTCCGGCTCTTCATGATCCGCACAATCGCCGCCTGTGTCTCATACTGCCTATCAAGAGCCACGCGCTCGTGTGTCTCCTTGTTCTCCGCCGTCGTCTCCTTGAGCTGGATCTGGTTGATCTTGATCCTAAACTTCGGGTCTGTGAACGCCAAGTTGACGGTAAATGTGTCTGTCTTCGCCACATCCCGCCCCTTGGGATGTTTCGTCAGGATCCGCACTTTGCCGCAGGCAAGGGATTGCATGGTGCGCGTGAGCTCGGCGTCAACGAGGCCGGTGCTGGCTTGTAGGTCGGTGTAGGAAAGTGCCTCATCATCGGCAATGTCATTGAAGAGGACGAGAACGACGGCCTGGAAGCCGGACACTTGCAGCTCTTTTACCCCTCTCTTGAAGTGACCTTTCACTATACTGTGCGCCAGGGAGTGCTTCCACGTCAGCCTGCGCCCGGTATGCTTGTGTTTGTAATGGCGGTCGAATTTCTCGATGTGGCGCGCAACTTCGGCGGGGAGGTTAATGGTAATATCCGGGTAGGTGGGCCAAGCTGCGGCAGAGAGAACGCTAACTTGCAGGTCCATTGTCGTCTTGCTGGTGTTGCTCAAGGACTGCTTGTATGATATCATCTCATCCCGCGACAGCTCTTGGTCCTTGAACATCTGCTCCAGATTATGAGTAAAATTCGAACCGCATTCACTTTTGAGTTTTGTAAGCATGTTTCGCTCGGCATCTTGGCTCGCGCTCCGTGCCATCAAAAGACGACGGGCCAGATCTTTCTTATAAAATGCCTCAAACACGTCTTTGCCTTCTATGAATCGGAAGAGCTCGAGGCCTTGTTCCAACTGCCGGTCAAGCTCGGCGTCTTCATCGCCAGTGCTTGCTAAGCCCTGCTTTTCTGCATCCATGCGGTCCAATTCGTCCGATGCCAAGGAGCGAGGAACAGCCTTGAGGCCGCCACGTAGGAGTAAGTCGATATATTTCGCAATGACCTCGCCGACTTTTGAGTTCCCCGTCCCCCAAACGGTCGCGCTCTTCCGGTCATTAATGAAAGTGCTATAAGCCTCTCGCATGGAAAATTTGAAGATCTCATCCTTGCTGAACGCATCTCGGTTGATAAGGTCTAGCGATCTCTTCAGCTCGAGAAGACGGACCACCATATCATCCCCCTTTCCTTGATCGCTGACGATCGTAGCACCCGCCTTCTTTATATACTCTTCCCATGGTATCTTCAACTTATCCTGGATCTCGGAGCCCTTCAATAGTCCGTATAGCGACCTCAAAGACTCAATATCGCGAGCCTCCAGTAGCGAACCAACCTCATGGACATCAAGTAGGAAGTCGGAACGGTCTCTGATCAGGATATCCTGCGCATCTGACAGCAACTCTCGCTTAGTTCCACTGTCTAAGTTGTGTATATCGCATCGCGCCCCTTCTTTTTCCAACAGCTTGACACATAGAGATATCATATTTTTCAGATCAGCGTCAATCAGCGCAAACTCAGAAAAGAACTGTCGTGAATACTCGAGGAACTTTGGCTCAAACCGCGCTTTATAAAGATTCGTAATAAGCAGCATCATTATGATATCCTTTAATAGAGTGGATTTGAACCACCTTGCCTGGTCTTGTCCCCCATGCTTCCTATCATTATCAATCATTTTGTTCGTTGCGTCGTAGACCTGCCCATTGATAACAGGGTTCTCTAGTATTATGGACCGGAATTGCTGGATTGACATGTCGTTCAATTGCGGATATTCCTTTGAATTGAGCAGAAATGAGCGATCGAGGAACCCGAAAATAGCTCGTATGCGCATCTGTTGCGGATGTTAGTCCAGGCCATCCATCACCAAGGAAATCTGAAGGGTCACAAACAGCTTTTGCATTCCAGTCCTTCCACGCATCCAGCAGCGCCTCAAGAAATTGCAACGGGTCATCCCGATTGTCTGCGATTTGCAGGCTTCCCAGTACAGAAGATTCAAGATAATCACCAGTTCGCTGTCGCAGCTCTTTGTAGAGGCCTTCAGCTTGGTTATTCCTGCAAATATCTTCTACATCGCGGTATAAACGTTCCAGCGGCTGTCGTGGCTGCTGGTCTTTTAATATCGTCGTCGCAGCATCCAAGACCTGAACCTGAACTTTGCCATAATGTTCTCGAAGATCCGCAACCCGGCTCGGTCGCAGATTCTTGACCACCAACTTCCTGACTCCTGATTGCGGTTGGAAACCAACAGCTCGGCGGAAATCAACGTTGGAAGGAGCCACGAGGCCAATTGTTTCCGACATCTTTCCCTTCGGATGTCCGGCAATTGTCGACTCGATAGTCCTTTGTCGTTTGGCCTCGGACCGCGAGCTTGGCTTGTCTCCGTCTGGCATGGATGCAGCCGTAGCTACTCCAGTTCCGAGAGTGTCCGCGATTCCTCGTTTTCCTGATACAGGACGGTCGGAAGTACTGTCGGTAGAGTTGCCCTCGGAAGGACGCATCTACCTTACCAGGTTGTCTTTGGGCGTTTAGAACGAAGGACTCTGTTGTAAAGATTGCCGTTGTTGGCGCGTGAGTATGCAATGGCAAGTCTTTGGCTGAGATCAGGAAGTAGTTCAACCGCAAGTGATATGAATGGTGGAGTTGCCAGAGCTGTGTTGATGGACCTCTCTGGGTGAGCTCTGATGTGGAGACGAGGCTAGCCAGGCGATAACGATAAGTTAACCCCGACGCCACCATTTCAGCCTCATTTGGTGTCAGGGGTACTTCGACCGGAGGGGCTAGCCGTGAGCCACACCAGAGTTCAGAGACAAGCTTTTTTGCACTCTACATATAAATTATGTTACAGGAGGCTTTGAGAATAGTATTCTTTATTTTACATCCGTCTAATGTGCATTTCGCCGAAAGGAATCAAGATTTGCTCCTGCGATTCATTTCCAAAAATATGACTCCTCGTTACGCGTTATGTGAAGGATTTAAAAGATTCATGAAGTGGCTTCATTTGGTCGTGACCCTTTTTAGCTGTCAGTAGTGAACTCAAAAATAGGATGTAGACCCGCTGCCTCTATGTATATCGCGGGGACGAGTGCACTTACATCAAGAAAGCCGCTCATCGAAATGAGGAGCATATACGCGTCGGATAGCTCGTCCACAACTTCATCGAGCCCATTATCCACTGCAGCGCCAATACGAGCAGACCGTTTAAAAACCGACAGCATCCAAAGTCGATTCTCGGAGACAAATTTCTTCGCCTGTGCCAGAGTTTGCTCGTTTTGAGGCCCACGGCTCACCACACAGCAATTGATGACTCGCATCAACGCCAGGAGCAATCCGTAATGCTTCTTAATCGCGTCAACGTCGGCGATGTCTAGATAAGTTAGGATAGGGCCTTTGACCAATGGAATTAGAGACGTACCAAGTCCAATATCTGGATCAGTAGAGAAGACGCCAGAGTCCCTAATTATCTGAAACAACCCAGCACCAAGGACAGCGGTGGCTCCTGACCTAGTCTGAGAGACTTGGACGAGCAAAGCAAGCTTCGCATTCACGTATGACAAATACATGTCAATTTCTGTCTGGGTTAGCCTTGTTATTTGTGTTTTTGGTAGGTGGTCTTACCATCAGTCCGAAGATCTTGCATCTCATCCAGTATATTTTGGAGTGAATCCACCAGAAGGCCTATGAAATTAATGCGGGATAGGGTGGTATTGATGTAGCTTGAATCTTCTTTTCTTGCCAGTTCAACAATTTGCCCGAGTAGTAACAAGGCAGAAATCCTGCAAGTATTCTCACCAGCATATGCATCGTCGCAGATAATAGCTACCAGGGATTCACCCGAACCCTTGATAGTCTGGGTAATATATTGGCGGCCCGTGGTCAGCCCTCGCGGCATATCTGACATGCCAACTAGATACTTGTAGCATATTGTGTAAAGTGTTTCTCGGAAATGGCTGTCGCTGATCGGTGATTGGATGGCTTTGAGTGACACACTGAATAGTTGGCCCAGCCTTTCATTTGCCAGAGAGGCTACGTCGTCATTCCGGAATGGCTCAGATGTGAAATTGATATTGAAGAGGAGAAATTTCGCAAGAGTAGCAAGCTTTTGTGACGCTTCAATATTCACGCTGCTATGCCTTTCCAGTTTTGACTGGACAACAAGGACCGCTTCAAGTATTGCCCTCAACTTGTTTGTGTCCTCAAGGTCGCCAACTGTTACCGTCATCAACACGACTTGAGTCCAACCTTCTAGTGTCTCCAGCCAAGTTGCGTGAAGGCGACTCATGTTGCTCTGGGAAGTCATAAATCGTAACAGGTTAAGTGCCTCGACTTCAAAAATGGCCTCATCTTCTGGTTTCTGTAAATAGCCGGCGGCTTTAAGCTCGCTTCGTCTCAGCACCAAGAGCGCTTCAACCCTCTTAGTATCATAAGATTCGCCGGAGCTTCCCGTGAGGCAGACACTGAAATTAAGGTCCTTGAAGTAGGGAGAAACTGGAAACGTTTCGGCGGCCGGGTCCACTACCATGAAATCGAACATGTCAAATATTGTGTAGTTTTGGATTTCGGTTCCATCCTCAATGGTAGTTCTCCCTAGAAGTGTATTTGATATCTGTTGCCTCACGGAAGTCGAGCCATCCTTAGATACTCGGCGAAGCTCTGATGCGACGTATTGAAACAGCATGGATCTCTGGCTCAAAAAATCGTTGATATCGTTTTGGGGCTCGAGAACTCCAAAGTAAGTCTCACTCGGTAAACCCAGGCCGGATATAGTTTGCGGGCCAATGATGACTTCGCTGGTCCATAGGTGAGTGAAAAAGCTGTGGCTTCGCAACTCCACCATGACCACTTGTGACGATATGGGCGACTTCCACAGAGTTCGCATAACTTGCAGCGCCTTGCTCTTGAGGCGTGTAAGCCATGGAGCTATGACATTTTGCTCTGTTTGGACAGGGCATTGGATGGCCAGCTTCATTATAGAATGGAAGAGAGATGCATCGCGGGCAAAAGGGCTATCAGGAAGAATTTCGAGGCTTTCTGATTCGCATCTAAATCCCAAGAGCAAGTGTGCAATCGACGGTCTGTTTGGCATAGCTTGCAGGCATGCGTTCACAAAATCGAGAATATGAAGCTTAATATTATATGCCGGCGATTCAGATGCCTCTTCCATGTCGATGTTAGATTCGAATTCGCTGATAAGAGACCTAGCAATTCGCTCGGAATCGTTTCCCATCTCAAGCGCAGCAATTGCTTTGTTTCTGTCTCGACGTCCACCAATATTTGAAACGGGAGGAGATATGAGCTTAGGAGAAGTAGAAAACCTTTGGAGAAGTTTTAACGACGCAACTGCGAGTTCCGAATGACCAGAGCCACAATAGAGACCAAGATCGACAATGACTGAAAGGTGGCTTAACACTCCATCATCGAAAGACGCATAGGCTGCATTGGCAACGGGGGGCCGAGAATGCGTAGCATGCTGTCTGTTTAACGGCCTGATAATATCCAAGTATGTTGGTTGAAGGTCCATTATAAGAGTTATCACATGGATTGCAGCACGGATGCTCAACACCAAAGGTGATGATGGAGCAGCATTCCCCACGGCGGAGATTTCTTCGTGGACAGATTCGAAAAGCGCATCCATTACTTTCTCATTGAACATCCATTCCATGGTCCTTGAGAACGGATGAAGGCGAACATATGTATCCAGATCGGAGGCTCTAATAGCACTGTCGACAGACACATTAGATTGGTTCGCAAAGACGACAAGGTCCTCGTTGAAGGTGTTTAAGCATGTCGAGATAAAGTCAAGGCACGTCAGCGACAGGAGTCTCTGTTGAGGCTGGCTAATAATCTCTGCGGTCCGGGATTTGCGAACAAAAATCTGCCCCACAACAAAATCAATATAAGTATCAATGCCAGGCATCCGTTTCGAAGAGCCCAGATTTTCGGGGAAAGGTAGATCGTCGTTCAATCCCATGGATGGTTCCGCGGGTGTTAGGAGGGCGGTAAGGAACTGAATGAAGGAATTTGGTTCTTCGAAACCAGTACTAATCTCTTCAAAAATCCCACTGGTGATAGATGCTGACGTTGACATTGTTAATGGTGCCTTGGGCATCGTTGAGTGTCCACCAGAAATCCACTGATCCAAGGACACCCAAGTAATATCGTTGATCTCCTTGGATTTTTGGCTGAGAAGCGATCGTAGGGTAGTAAAAGCACACGCTCGAAGACGAGATTCTATGCGGCTGCTTGCCAGTTCGTAAAGTAATCCTGTCAGGTGAAATGTTGGGTGCTTAAGAATGAAAGTCCTCGCCTCTTCACTTCCAGCGCACAGTCGAGTGATCAGGCGTAAGTAACTCTCTAGCATCAGTGTCTCTTCCGGTTCGGACTCAACCTCATTGGCACCAGGTTTTCCGGCACGGTATGATGAAGACTGATGAGGCGCTGGCTGGTTGCGCAGTTTTGAGGTGTAATGAGTGAGATCAGTGAATATTTGGCTCCATGTAAGAGATTGACTGCGCCGTAATTTACCAGACGCAGTTGTGCTTTCTTCGAGTAGGAATCTATGTGAAGCAGTCGCACACTCATCATCTTCGGATATCGCCTGAAGCATTTCACAGAAAGCGCTCAATAGTGGAGTCGAAGCTCTGCATGATGCCCATTGAAGGAAACCGGCGAGATTGCTGTCTGGATCCGACCAAAATGCCAAAGCGGCATCAGGCCGCTGTTCAAAAGCATATGAAATAATAACCAAGAACCGTTCAAGGTCAAGGTCATGCTCGTAGGTAAGGCTCAACTGCCGCTGCTCTTGTTCTTCTGTCCTCAACTTGCGCAAGGGGTCGGGCATATTGGTGATGAATGCATCTATGAAGGCCTCCAACTGTTCCTTCAATGCTAGCTGAAAGAAGTCCGAAAACTGCACTGAGTCTTGTAGCATCGGAGGAACCTTGTTTTGCAACCAGCGCCGCAAGCCCTGCCGTGCAGGATCCTGCCAGTCACCAGATTTAACATCGGCACCAAGAGATAAAAGGAACTCAAATGCTCCGTCTTTGAGAAAACTAGCAAATTGTTCTGATCTTATCCGTTTCTCTGAGAATTATTAGCCCATGTTAAGCAGCCACTCGTGGGATTTCTGGTCTTACCATCATCAAGATTAACCCCCACAACGGGTGAGCTGCCTTGGTTGTCAAGATACCACCCACTATACTCGCCCAGCCAAAGGACAGAAACTCCAGCGTAAACGTATTGTAATGTCCAATTAGTTTTATCTTTGTTTTCAAGAATCATTCGATTAAGATTCCGGGCCTGTTGGAGTGAGCCAGAACCTTCGGGCGAGCCAAACATAGAGATGAATGCTGCGGTAGCTGGGATGTAGTGGACTGCCATAATTTGTTAGGTTACGTCAAAGGATAATATGATGCTTTTCTATCATACCTAGGAGGTTGTCAAATCTGTCGGTTTGCCTTAGAACACCAAGAACAGTCTCAAAATTCTCCACTGACGAGTATCTTGCTTTTACAAGGCAGTGCACTATTGAGCCCAAAGATTCGTGTTGCTGTATAAGACTCACTCTCTGGTACTCAATGGTCTCAGAAAACTCATCAGTTTGGCCCTGGTATAGAACATTGGCGCTGTTTACTCTGTCGGCAAGATCCTGCAGCCATGTCCTGATGTCTGCCATGCTCTGCAGGCACTTCTTGACAAAGCTGGGCCCATTTTCTGCTTTCCCCTCCGTTTGAAGTACAAGCCCAACAGCTGTCTGAAAAGTACTCTTGATATTCTCTTGGGCTTCAAGCTCGTCGGAATTTGAATCGGCGTCGGAATCAGTATTCGCCGATGACAACTGTAGAACGAGTCGAAAGCAATCGAGAAGGTACTTTCGGGTTTGGTGGAATCTGATTATAGAGCATTCTAAAACGGAGCGGCCAAGCACATCGGCGTCCTCCTGCGATGCAAAGAATATTCGTGCAGCATCGAGCTCGTCCAGGTTGACAGCATCTGCAAGCATCAAGGCCCCTTGCTTAAAGTCATCGTTGATAGAGTATTCTTCGTCTTGTATCTGGATCCTTCCTGTAAACACCGAGTTAGATCTGCCAGGATTGAGCCGCAACTGCATAATATCTGCACATACCAGAATCTAAACTCTTTCTGCTCTGCTCATTGCGCGGAGCTTTATCAAGGAGCCGTCTAAATTCATCGAGCCTAGTTTCCAATTGAACCCATAGCCGGTCGATGTTGGGAAGACGTTGCTCTGCCTGAGCTACCAGATCCCTGTGCAGAAGCTCCAGCCCTTCGAGGTCAGTAAGCTCGGCCATTGCATGCGATGCTCCTATTGCAAGTCGATTATTTGGCGCCCAAGCATATGATAGTAGTCCAGCCGCCCTGAGATGCGAATGAAATCATTTGGTGCCACAGGTATGGTGGTTGGTTGGCTGGTACAGGCACCCTGTCAAGTTTAAGAATCTGGCAGAAATCGGTGTACGCGACGTCGATACTGTTTATCGCGCCAAGACGGATTTGCGGGGGTAAGCTTTGGGGAGCGACAGCCTCGCGGGCTAGCCTTCCAAAACATACAGCAAGCTCCACAAACAAATGTGCTGACGGACGACCTCCCCTCAGTCCCCTGAATTGTCTACCTTTTACCGATGAACAATTTGATCGCTTTTTGCCCGTACAACACCTCAATGAAGGCCTGGCAGTATTGATGCCAACAGTCTTTCTCGATGGTGTAGCAACGTCGGCTTTTCGGACAATGTTACAATCACCGCTGAAATCACAAACGATCCGCTTTAAAGATGGTGTCAGGCAATGGGGAGATCAGGATTGATGAGGCCCTGCATACTATGAATGCTGGCGGTGTGAAGAATCGAACAGACGGTGTTACAGGTACGTCAGTCTCTGTGTTTTATTATGCACTCTGCTGACATGCCAGAACTTATAACGATTTTTAAGCACAATCGACAAACATCCTCTCTGTACGGAACATATCATTTCCAGTGCCCACAGTTTCAAGGGCTAATACATTCTATAGGGAAGTCCTGAAAGATGGAGCCTACCACACGATCTACGAAGCGCTATTCAAGGTTGCCACTGAGGAGAAAAGGTTGTACCTATCAGCCAAGAATGACAAGGCTCGAACAAAGGCAGAGAAGACACTTTCGAGTTGCTCTGAGGCTCTACGAATTATCATAAAAGCAGGGGCTGAGAAACTGAAGCCTAGGACGGTTAGGGCAGTTATCGAACACGTTACTCAGCTCCTCCCTGTTGCGTCGGGAGAATATTGCCTCGCTTTTAGCCAACAGTACCTTAAGGTCTTGAACATACTGTTGGGACACGAGGCTCATGTTGAGTTACTTGACCGGGACGATTGGCTTGCCACAGTTGAATTTTGCCTCGACGGTATTGAGCAATATGAGAACAACACTAGAGCTTCATCCATACCTCACGGGAACTCGATTACTGTCCCATTGTCAACTGCGTCTTCAGTTTACACATCAAGATCGAGGTCATCAGTTAAGTCCGTGTCGGGTGAGGCGCATATTTCCTCTATCAAAAAGCGAAATTCCGAAGAGCTCATGGAATGTCTGCTGTCTCTCGTTTCCGCCCCCAATGCTGCAGTCTCTGAGAGAACGGAGCATATTCTAAAAGCTATTATACACTTTTTAAATTCTCAGGGCAATGTCGTGAGCTTCTTTCATCAGATTGCATTTGCCGCCCTCAATGTTGTGCTTTCTGTCACGAGTGCGGATGAAATTTCTCTAGCAGAGTCAGTGGTTTATTCGGTCGTGCCCTGTATCAGCCGTCTGTGGTCTTCTAAGACAGCAGCAAATGATGAAATGCTTAATACAGCTAAGGACGAAATGGCAATAACGATACTGTTGCTTCGACTGCATCTAGAAAAGCTAGTTTTCGATCCCCTAGGTGATGATGACCTAGCGAATATCTTGAAAGACCTACGAGACAGTTTAGCCAATGACTACGAAAAGCGTGCAGAAAGAGACCAGCTTCAGCTAGATGATCTGGATTTTTCAATTGGTCCGAGTGAAAATCGAACTTCGGGTTCGTTAAATTGTGGATATTTGCGCCTCAGACAGCAAGCATTCCGTGCCGAAAGGAAATGGGGAGTGGTTCAAGTCCTCGCCATACTAGATAACCTTCTCCACGGAGCACCGCTGAAATCGGACCTCGTAGCTACTGACGATAATGGGAGTCTCGAAGGTTCCAGCCACCCCCGAAAACGCCGGCGTATCACTGAACGTTTTGACGCTCTCATAGACGAAATAAGGCTCGGTGACTATGGCATACAGCTGGTGGCCCTTCAGACTCTATTCTTTGCTCTACCGCCCAGTCAAGTCTCTCAGGATGCCTTGGCAGGCGTTGTTCCTACTTTGGCATCGCTAGTCCTTGACAGAAACATTAACATTAGCTGCTGGGCGATGTTATGTATATCCAGGTAAGCTTATTTTGTTTCATACAGGCCTGGTAACCTTTCTGACGCCCCTTAGTTGTGCCCATCGAAGCGCTGCAGAATCAAGCAGCGCCAACTTCGGCTGGAAACAGTTATGGCACACAGTCAGTAGATTGGTCACAAGCCGGGCCCTATGTCGACCGGCGTGCTACTTACTGCATATTATTCTTGCCAAAAAACTTGTCGAATACAATGATGTAGTCGAATGGGCCACATCTATGTTGACAATGACCGAAATAAGCGCCCCTGCGTCAATTTGCGATTCAAGCCTAGCCTTGATGGCGCATCTAGTCCACACGAGGAATACGGAGGGATCAGGAGGAAGCGTAAACCCAAGCCAGAATGTTGTGCGATGGGTGTTCTCGAAGTGGAATCCAGGTACAGTTTCAGTTTCATCTTAGATCTGCCGCGATTTACTAAATCATCACAGCTGAAAAGGCTTTCGCGGCTCGTTCTTCCGTCGACATACATCCGTTCGATATTTTCAACCTTCTTAGAACTATTTTTGATCTCCCTGCGCTCGCTCTGCTTGCGAATGGTAATCAGCCTGGGGGGGTTATTAGCCAAACTTGGCTTCGCCACCGACAGAATGAGAAGACCTTACGATTCTTGTTACTTATAGATGACGAGCCCGATACCTCAACAGAATGCTCCGGATGCGCACCGACCTCTCGACTTTACCAATCCGGACAGTCTATTGACGCCCAATTGCATGGTAACTCCATGAAGCGGCTTGTCTCTGACCTGCTTCTGCCCAAGTTAGATGCGTTAGCCCAAGGATGGGAACAGCAAGACGCTTCCGAGGCGATCGAGATTTCATCGGATTCTATGCACTCTACTGTGTCTGCATGCATTACCACATGCCTCATATTAACAATACTCGAAAGTGCGGGGTCGTCATCCATGCATGATGGTATCAATCGCGTCCTTGAACGTCTCGGGACTATCGTCACATCTGTAAATTCTCAAGGGGGCCTTAATAGAGTGGTCGTGGAAGCCATGCTGCTGGCCATCCAGCCGTACCTTCCTGCAATTAGCTCTGAAGAGATTTCTCACATATATCAGACACTCCCACGGTTGGGAAACTTCATTGTATCTTTTGCGGAAATATTTAAACTTTACAAGTTTCAGAAAGACGATGGTTTTGCCGCCGATGATATGGACCTGGATAGTGTTTTTGATACCCAACAAAGCTGGACAAGATCTGAAAGGTCCCAGAATGTCATTGAGCGCCGGGAAATGGCAATGAAACTTAGCCCAGCAACGTTTTTCAACAATACCTCAACTAAACTAGTGCTTGCAGCCAGTTTCTTTGAATGTGAAACAGAAACGCTCGATGTCCCGACAAATTTTATGGATTACCTTCTCAACCTACAACCAATGGATATTGTATCGTGTACCGAGCTTATTCGCGAAATTCTACAGGGCGATTTGTCTCTGAACTCCGACGATGCTTCCAGGTTGGTACAATGTGCGGGTGGCCTGTTATCCTCGCAGTATTCGTGCTGCGAAGTCACACTTGGGCTTTGTATCGATACCATGGAAGGACTACTTCCGTCATGGGCAAACTCAGAAAGCGGAGAATTAGGGGACTTGGTGCAACAGCTTTATGGATGGCTCGTCAGCACTGTAGTTTCGAAACGAAGCACTTCCCCCTATGTTCAAATTCGAATGTCCAAACTGCTATTCCAACTTATCAGAATCCAGCCAACATATGGGGACGATCAATCTCTGCCTTCCGTAAGGTCAAGTCTTTTCGATATCCTTCAGAAAGCTCCTATTCTTGTGAAGTTTAACTTGGCCCAAAACATCCCGGATATTTTTGGCTTATTCGTTTTGAAAAACCATCTGCGAATACTCAACGATCTGTTGGACAGCTTGCCTACGGATTTGGACTGGTGCGAGGGAAATGCTTTCCGTCTCTATATCCTCAGCAGACTAGCATCACGTTGGCCAACACTGCTTCGAATATGCGCCTACTATATTCTCGAGGTGTCCGGAAGAGTGCCTGTCTCTATTCCATACGCCAAAAGGTGTCTATTGGAGGTTTCCGAGACACTGGGGCTCAGCAGCGCCAGAGAATTATTTCAGCTGTTCAACTCTCAGCTGCTTTTTACGTGGCTTGATACCGAACCGTTTGAAAGTCTGCCGCATAGTATCTTTGGGTACAATACCCTCCACGACCTTCTTCAGGACAGCCAAGAAGAAATATCGGCACTCATGATAATGAGAGATCGAGATGACGAAGTAAAACGGCTAGCAGAGCTGCTCGAGGAGCCAGTCGAACAAATCTTGACGAGATCTTTTACTAAGGTTATTGCTTACAGCGTTGCTCACGATATAAGCATTCCTCCTTCCGATACGTCAGGAAGATATATCACAGGAGAAGCACGTGTGAGAAAGCAGCTTGGAAAAGATGTGTTTCTGGATCTCATGAAAAATCATTTTGCAGACATCATCAGTTTGCTGTTCAAATTAATTGACCATGAACAGGACCTTGAGAAATCCTTCATGAAAGAAGATTCGCTCCAAGTACCAGCCAGCATTTTAAGCGAGATAAAGGGGTTCAGCTCGTCTGGGATAACGTTGCCCCCTAGCCAGCAGCCAACATTTAAAGCCAAGTACCTAACAAGAGAAATCAACCATGTCTGCGGGAGAACACCCTACGAGCCCTCTGATATTTTTACGCCGGTCATGGTCACGTTCGTAGCAAGGAAGCTTTTAGACACTATGAATCCGGCACTGGGCTCTCTACACGCATGCTCAGTACTCCGGAGGCTTCGCGTCCTTATTGGACTTGCAGGTCCAAATGCTGTCAGCGGCTATCCGCTCGAGATGCTATTGCATAACATTAGACCTCTGTTAGCAGATGTTGAATGTGCCGATGACGCTATTGGAATAGCTCAGTATCTTTTCACGCGCGGATCTGAATATTTGAGCACTGTGCCTTCATTTATCATAACTATCACATTGTCAATGTTCGGGACTCTGAAGGTATTTTTAAGTTCGAGCCCTTCCAGCACTACACAAGAAAGCCAATATAGAGAAACGCTTTCCAAGGCGGAGTCTTTTCACTCATGGCTTGGCTTATATCTGAAAAAATACAAGGCAGTTGGTTTGGACCGCAGGGACCAAGACGGGTTTCGAGCTATGGTGGAGTCTGCACGAGGATTAAGTTCCTCCGGCTCAACCGATATCGGGACTACGGGTGGAGATTTGCTTATGGACATCCTCAGAGACAAGCGCACTCGTAGGCATCTTTTGAGCAAGTCGACTTGTGAGGTTGTATTTTCTCTGCTATATAGCGAGTTCGCAGCACCAGGGTCATTCAGGACAGATCACCTTGGCCAGGACGACCGTGCAGTAAGGTATGCTCCTACTTTGTGGGAGCTTTGCAAGACTGGATCCACAAACAGTTCGTTTCTTGCCTGGGCTGGCAGAGTCTTTGGCAGAGCATTCGCAGCCACGGGGCATATCGAGTTGTCGCTATTGAAGGAGACAGATTTGCACGAGATATCCGATCCCGTTGAAGTAGATGCATCTAAGAAGCCGTCTTCCAGAACTTCAATCTTAGGATTAGTCAAGAACTTGACAGTCGTAGATCATGGAAGTATCACGGGAGTGGCCGAAGCTGCTCTTCGAGTTATCGTCAGTGGAATTACTAGCCAGCCAAACAACGACGATGACGCAGCATGTTCAATATCATTATCAGCGTCGCTAGTGCAATGCTCAACTTGGTCGCCATATAATGTCCCTCCGGCCGATATGCTCACCTTTAAAACCCCAACTCCAAGGGACCCGTTCTCGCCTGGGTGTATTGAAGACCCCGGTTGCATACGGGACCTCTCTATCTTTCTCGTTCAATCTGTTCCGTCTGATTCTGTCATTCATCCAATCCAGCAACTCCTGGTCGACGCCGCTGGGTTTGCGGAGAAATGTTTCCCTTTCATTCTTCACATCGTACTATCCCAGCAATTAGATGAATCTCAGACTGCGAAGCGCCTTCTGTCGACCGCCCTTCGGTCATGGTTCGGCAATGGCAAGGATATCGTGAAGGATCGACTCAAACTTTTGATCAACGCAATCTTATACTTAAGAACACAACCCCTCCCTCGCGAAGCTTCAATAGCAGATCGCGCCCAATGGCTTGATATTGACTATAGGCAAGCATCTCAGGCGGCCGTAAACTCCGGCATGCTCAAAACAGCGCTGCTGTTTACGGAGTTATCATCGTCCGAGTTGGTCAAAGTGTCACGTCGATCATCCTCGGTGAAGAAGCCAGACTCACAAGAAATTCTATTCACGATATTCAAGAACCTTGATGATCCTGATATATTTTACGGCCTGCAACGTACTGCCACTTTAGAAAGCATATCGGCTCGTATGGAGTATGAAAAGGATGGCCTCAAGACCTTAATGTTTCGAGGAGCTGAATACGACACTCAAATGCGGAAAGGAGGGCAACCATCTACTTCAGAGGCACAGAGTTTAGTCGGCGCCCTCAGTATGTTGGACCTGGATGGACTATCGCATTCGTTGCTCCAGTCTCAGCAGACTACTGCTGTTATGAATGAGCCCGCGATACAGAATATGTTTCGAACTGCTCGCAAACTAGAGCAGTGGGATCTTCCCATTCCGGATGCCTACGACGGCGGTTCTATAACAATATACAAGACGTTTCAGGCATTAAATAATGCTGTTGATCGTGTGTCGGCCCACGTTGCTGTCGACACAGGGATTAGGTCTGCCATGTCAAAGTTGATTCAGGTTCAGGGGGATGCTGCGTCGATACATACATCCCTCCAAGCACTATCCATTTTTACCGAGATGGATGAAGTGCTAAGCTCAACTAACTCTGAGCAGTTTGAAGAGATGCTCCAAAGGTTTGAAAGTCGATCTAAGTGGATGAAGACTGGAAAGTAAGTTTAGCCCAACCCCAAAAAAATGCTGGTTCCCTACGATGCTAACCAGATATAGGTTTGACGATGTGAGCCAAATAATTTCCAGCAGACAAACCCTTTTAAGCTGCGTAAACCAACAGCCATCATTGCGGAGGATGATCAATGTCAGCGCGTCTGATACGCGTCTTGTTGAGGCTCGGGCGTCACTATTATCATCAAGTATTCACAGATCCCACGGTGCCCTCCAGGAATCACTCACCTCAGCGACTTATTTGAATAGTATTACTGGGTCTTGCCGAGACCTCGGATTAAACATTGAAGCTGCTGCATATTTTGAAGTTGCAAATGCAATGTGGGACCAAGGAGAGATGGCTTCATCGATTGGTATGCTCCAGGAACTCGAGCAGCTATCAAATTTGAAACAACAGACCATTCCCATTGGAAAATCAAAGATACTTGCCAAAATCGCATCTCAGGTGTCCATGGCAAAATTAGAGAAACCAGATCGCATCATCGAGAAGTATCTGTCCCCGGCTCTTGCGGAGTTGAAGGGTAGGACGGACGGCAGTGACGCTGGACAAGTTTACCACGAATTCGCAGTTTTCTGTGACAGACAGTATCAAGATCCGGACAGCATTGAAGACCTCGAACGACTGAGGACGCTGAAGGAAATGAAAGAAATGGAAGTCGAAACTCTTCTCAAGCTGTCTAAAGAGGCTACGTCGGGCCAGAAGCAGAGAAACCATAGGGCATATAATCAGGCTAAACAGTGGCTTGCATTGGACACCGAGGAGTACGAACGGCTGAATGACGAAAGAGGGCAGCTACTCCGCAGTTGCCTAGAGAACTATCTACAATCCTTGGCTGCCTGGGACGACCACAATAATGACGCTCTCCGATTCACAGCCTTATGGCTAGAGCACTCAGACGAAGAAGTTGTGTCAGAGTCTGTCGAAAAGTATCTCTCCAAGGTTGCCACACTGAAGTTTGCATCGTTGGCGAATCAACTGACGTCACGCCTACTTGACACCAAGGAAGAATTTCAGGTGCAACTACTCAACCTAGTTCTGAATATATGCAGGGATCATCCTCATCATGGGATGTACCAGATATGGGCAGGCACGAACAGCAATCCAAGCGCAAATGATGAAATAGCTCTATCGAGGCAAAAGGCGACGAAAGAGGTTGCTCTCAAGTTGAGCAAGAGCGCCAGATCTGGTGGTACTTGGTCGGCCATAGATCGAATAAGCCACCAGTACTGCCATTTTGCCAGTGAGCGAGAGAAGGCCAAGAGTGGTGCAAGGTTACGCCTGAGCAATTCGCCAGCCGGGAGTGCGTTAAATGCGATGCTGCCAAAGAACCCGCTTCCTCCACCAACTCTACAAATTGAACTTGCTGCAGACAAGAATTATTCCCGATTGCCTACCATGATCAGCGTCGAACCCAGCTTCTCCATCGCAAGCGGCATAAGTGCCCCAAAGATAGTTACGTTGTTGGCTAGCAACGGAAAGAGATACAAACAATTGGTAGGCTTTTTATTCTCCGTATTTGCTACTAAAGCGCTTACTAATGTACTGTAGGTTAAGGGTGGTGCTGACGATCTCCGGCAAGATGCAATCATGGAGCAGGTCTTTGCACAAGTCAGCGAACTCTTGAGAGAGAATTCAGCCACTCGCCAACGTAATTTAGGGATTAGGACGTACAAGGTATTGCCGCTCAGCTCTACGGCAGGCATTATTGAGTTCGTCCCAAACACAATGCCACTTCATGAATTTCTCATGCCTGCGCATGAAAGGTTTTATCCAAAGGACCTCAGAAGCCAACAGTGCCGCAGCGAAATTCAGAGTGTCCAGACTCAAAAGCTCGATGTGAGAGTGAAGAAGTATGCCTCCGTGACTGATCGGTTCCATCCCGTCTTGAGGTACTTTCATTTGGAGAAGTTCACGGATCCTGACGAATGGTTCGCCAGAAGGTTGGCATATACACGCTCCACGGCCGCCATCTCGATTCTTGGCTATGTTCTCGGCCTCGGTGACCGCCATGGTCATAACATCCTTCTAGATGAGAAGACAGGCGAAGTCGTTCACATCGATTTGGGTGTGGCTTTCGAGATGGGTCGTGTCCTTCCGGTTCCTGAGCTGGTCCCGTTCCGGCTGACTCGAGACATTGTGGATGGCATGGGAATTTCGAAAACGGAGGGAGTCTATCGCCGCTGCTGCGAGTTCACGCTGGAGGCCTTGCGGAAAGAGGCAGATACGATAATGACTATCCTTGATGTTCTTCGCTACGATCCCCTGTACACATGGTCGATATCGCCCATCCGTCTTGCGAAGTTACAAGATGCTCAGAGTGCAGCCCCCATAAGTACTGCTAGCTCAACTATTACGAATAACGGAAAGTCGAAAGGGGCTGTGAATGAACCCAGTGAAGCAGACCGAGCGCTTACTGTTGTCCGAAAGAAGCTATCAAAGACTTTGAGCGTTACGGCTACAGTAAACGATCTGATTAACCAAGCCACCGATGAAAAGAACCTAGCAGTCCTCTTTGCAGGTAAGTACATTCTTTCGTTACAAGTGATAATTGCTAATTATTTACAAGGTTGGGCTGCGTACGCATAATCAGAGTAAGGGGCGGTCCCTTGAGATAGGGGAACAGAAGTTGGAGAACAAAAGGGAACGTAGATGAAACTCAAGTCTAGCATTTTAGCTTTGCCATATACCACTGTTGAGTCTATCAGACGGGTTTTTGTAGCGACTTTATTTTGAGTCTATTTTATCAAATAGACTGTTGGTTTCTATCAATTTAAATTTGACGATTATTAATTCGACGATGTATTAAGTTCAATATTATTCCCTACCGCATAAATAAGTTCGTATTTCATCCCCGTCCTCATCTTAAACGGCAAAATACTTTTTAGAAGCAATATTCAATGATACCATAAATACCAAAATTGTGGGATGGAGTGAGTTGGACCCGTATGAAATAGTGCCAGTTGCCACTAGCGGCATTTATGTTCTCGGTTTCAATCCGACGGGTCGTCGATGAGGCAAGCTATCAATTTCGTAAGCGTAAGCAACAAGTAAGATAAAAGAGCGTGGGTTTCTGTTCGATAACCGATTTTTATATCCAAATGGGTTTAGGAATTATTACTGAATCTCAGCCGGTGAGGATGAAGCGTAATAATATTGTGGTATTTTCTGGCGGTAGTGCGGCAAATACCTTGGTGGATGTCTTTGGAAATGTGGCTCGTGAGAAGGGCTGCACGCTGAGCTAGTGAGATATAAATTTCGAAGTACGAGCAGTTGCTAATGGATATTTAGTATAATCCCCATCAGTGATAATGGCGGATCGTCGAGCGAACTCATTAGAGTGTTTGGGGGCCCTGGAATTGGTGACGTACGAAGTATGCTCCAATCCCCACGCCCTTCGGATTCATAGATAGAGAGGCCTAACAACGTATAGGTCGTCTCGTCCGCCTAATTCCCGAAGATGTGGCTGGAAATGACCCTGAGAAGGCAGCCATGAAGACGTTCTTCAACCACCGCCTAGCATCCACGCCGGAAGCAGCACGCGCAGAGTGGCTCGATATCGTTGAAGCCCGCCACGAGCTATGGACCTCCATCTCCTCCGAGAAGGAAGAATTAATTCGTTCCTTTCTCAACACAATCAATCTCGAGATTGTAAAACGGGCCCGGCCCTCCTCGTTCTTCAACTTTCAGTCTGCTGCGGTGGGCAACCTCTTCCTCACCGGTGCTCGTCTGTTCACTGGCTCATTCGAATCTGCCATCTATCTCCTCGGATCCATCACGGGGGTCCCATCGAACGTATCCGTCATTCCCGCTATTAATTCTAATTTCTCCCATCACATTTGCGCCGGCCTTAGAGATGGAACCTCGATTGTCGGACAGAACTCCATCTCCCACCCCAGCGCTCTCCCGAACCACCTTCCGGGCGGAGAGGACATCGACGGGCCCATGTCACCGACGACCGTCCAACGGAAGACTTTTGAGGAACTCATCATGCATGACAGCGTCGAAGATGCCAACCTCCCGGGCTCTCTCCCCACCCTAAGGAAACAGTACATCGATTTCCACAAGTCTGATACGGAAGACCTACCCTCGAGGATCCGCAGGATATGGTACATCAACCCCTATGGGCAGGAGATACGACCGAGTCCAAACCCAAAAGCTCTTGCAGCTTTGGGAAACTCACAAGCTGTAATTTATAGCATCGGCTCCCTATATACGTCTATTATCCCGTGCCTGATATTGAAGGATGTAGGAGACGCGATTGCTGCCCCTGGGATCAAAACGAAGATTTTGATTCTCAACGGCTCAATAGATCGCGAGACTGGCCCAGCGTCGAATCCATATTGCGCCAGGGATTTTATTTGCGCCATCTCCAACGCGTGTGGAACGTCCAGGGGCGATCTACGTGTCGAATCCACGGACATGAACAAATACGTCACCCACGTGATTCACCTTGAGGGTGAGGGGACACCAAAAGTTGATAAAGAGGAGCTGAAGGGCTTGGGTATCGAGACGTACAGAGTGTATGGGAGGAAGAATCCAGAGGGTGGGATGCTGTACGACGGCAAAGCGTTGACACAGGCACTTGAGTCGATATTGGGCAGGGAGGATAAAGGTCCTGTACGGAGGAATACGTTGCAGCATTAAAGATTACGTACATTAAGGGGTCAGCTGGTATATATATTTAATCATGAATTTCTCGTTTCACTATCAGCTCTCGTGAGGCATCTGGAAACCGAGCCATCATCATCTCCTGAGGAAATCCTCCCTCGTATCTCAAAACCGCGCGATACCTGCCTAATAGTACATGGTATTGTGGGTGGAAATTCATGGTCGTAAGAAAGTGGCTCCAAGTCCCGCACCAACACATCTAATAACCCGCCCATATGCTCCCATGCCCGCATATCCATGCTCCCAATGATCCGATACCACCCTCCATCACCGCCCCGATACGCCGTCATATATATACTGTCATTATCGTAACGCAGGCTTCTTTCCTTGCTTCTTTGTCATGAGTTTCATCGCCAGATGGAACACGCCGGTCCTAGGTTGCTTCCCGTCCTTTTTTGGTGCTCCGATTGCTGTGCGGCAGACTGGGCACGATCTCTTGCCTGTGCCGACGTTGAGAGCGCCGTGGAGGCATGCCGAGCAGAACATGTGTCCTACAACAGTTACTATTGTCATGGAACAAAGATCACGAATGAGAACTTACCACAATGAGTAATCGCCAGTTCCTCCGGTTGGTCCAAACAGATCACACACTGCGTCGTGGCAAGCTTCAGAGGTTTATCCAGTTCTGCTTGCCGCTGTTGCTTTATCAGATCTTCCTGACGCTTCCTCATGACCTCAGCGTAGCTGGTGTCATCTTCCGCATCAATCAAGTCCAGTTCTTCCACCTTGTCGTTTGGTTTGTCTTCTTTATGATCCTCCTTCGCCCCATCTATCCTAGCCCCGGCGTCCTTTTTTCGCTTTGGCGTTCGGGAATCACTGTCCGTACTTGATAGGCGGCGCTTGTTGGATGTTTTAGGCATGGTGATCGGTGATGTTTCAGTGAGGTCGACTATGCTAGACTCTCTCGTGCGGGTGGGAGTCCGTTGGTGAGGTGTTGAAGGGGGCAAGAAGGAGTCAAAGTCGAAGTCATGAAGGGCGTTCATACTGTCAGGCGGTTCAAAGTGCATATCACTCTCCTCAAATCCGAGAGCTGATGGTGGCGGGAGAGATTCCTGCTGCGGCCTTCGCCTGGTTAAGAACGGGTCTTCCCAGACCGCTCGTTGTCGGTCACCGTGGGGTTGTTGCGGCCCGGTCGTGTTGTCGGTGCCTGGGAGCATAGGCAGAGTGAGCGAGACGTTTCTGGGAGACAAGCGGGATACATTGCTCCATGGAGAGTGTGAGGTTGAGGTGCGCCGAGGCTCCTCATCCTCTGGCGATGATACAAATAGTGATTGGCGGTTCGAAGACGGAGTGCCCATGGCGAGACTGTGATGCGACCTGGAAGGGTTCAACAGACTACGGTCGTAGATGCCTGTTGAGGAATAAGAGTTTGTCCCCAGCCCTTTGGTCTTCTTCAGAGACAAAGAGTTGTGCTGGGGCTGAAGTTAAGGGCCATTACAAGGCAGTTACGTGTATCTAAGAAGGAGAGACTGGGTATAGCTTCAGAACCTTAACGCCGCCTTCGGGACGTTGGTTGTCCGCCCGTAGTGGCGACCGTGACCGTGTGCGCTAGTCTTCCATACAAAACCATTTATCGGATGTTGGCGCAGCAGGTCAGCTGACTCGTCAGCTGACTCGTCCTACCAAACTCAAACTTCGGCAGGTGCGGCCGCACGCGGAAACAGAAACGGAAAATCCTTTTCGGTTGCCCTCAACATCAACTCCACCTAAAATAGCTAGAATATGTATGAAAGGAGTTAAATCGACGGCGACGAGATGTCAGTTATATATGGTAGCCTTTGCAGTATGATCGCGTGCTTGTGTGCCTCAAAGAAGAGCGGCCCAACTTCTCTACAACATCGATTCGCACTGACCCACACGATATCACCAACGCCACCCTAACCATCCAATGGACCAGGCCCTTTTATCACCTTTTTATTAGAGCAGTTATATTGGACAACCGATGTATATTTATTCGATCGAAACACAAAAAGACGTCATTAATCTCAGAAACGCTACGGCCCAAGATAGCCAAGCCTAGAATCGTACGCGTCTTACCTAACCCATTACCTAACCACGTGACTGGAGATGGCACCGCGGCCATCTCAAGACCCTTGGCTAAGGCGTGTTTGTGATTTTGTCTCTCCGTTTTAGGGAATTCAATTTCCTCAAAATCAAGATCAAAAGACATAAGACGATATTGGCAATCTACCAAAAGCAAGGTCATCAAGTCTGGTACTTGCGCTCACGTTTGATGCCATTTTGAGAGATTATGTAGGTCAGATCCGTTGGTAAACGACGCCGAGAGTCTGCTTCCAATTTATATAAAAAAAGGACGCCGGACTATTCAGCCAAGTAAGTTGATCTCTACAGCCAAGCTGCTTGGTCTCGATGACCAAGCAATATGGATGAATCATTCGCCATCCATGCTTTATTTATTTTTTATATTTCCTACGCCTATATATAGGTCGTTCCCCAAGCTTATGCCTTGGCTTTTGATTGCTTCTAAACGTACTGCCATTAAACTACATCGAGTGATACACACAAAGCAAAACCTTACTAGTACACTCCATCGAGTGCGTTATAAAACCAATTTTCCAGTATACACACATAAACCGTCACGATGGCTCGTAGGCCAGCGCGGTGCTACCGCTACTGCAAGAACAAAGTAAGTACATTCTGTTCCGATGCTTTATCAAAGACTAACCATCCCAGCCGTTCCCAAAATCCAGACACAACCGCGGAGTCGCCGACCCAAAAATTCGCATCTTCGACAGCGGCCGCAAGAAGGCATCCGCAGATGACTTCCCTCTCTGCATCCACATCGTCTCTCTCGAGCGTGAGCAGATTTCCTCCGAGGCCCTCGAGGCGGCCCGTATTCAAGCCAACAAGTATGTCTACCTTCCTATCCCATCAATTTATATAATCACGAACACATATTAGATACATGGTCAAGAACTCCGGCAAGGAGACCTTCCACCTTCGCATCCGCACACACCCTTACCACGTCATCCGTATGAACAAGATGTTGTCTTGTGCTGGTGCAGATCGTCTGCAACAGGGTATGCGTGGCGCCTGGGGTAAACCCGCCGGTATCGTTGCCCGCGTTAGAGTCAACCAGATCCTAATTTCGATGCGAACGATCGACCGTTGTGAGCTTCAGGCCAAGACGGCACTGAAGAGAGCCATGTACAAGTTCCCCGGTCAGCAGAAGGTGATCGTCAGCAGGAACTGGGGATTCACCAAGGTTAAGAGGGAAGACTACCCGACCATGAGGGAAACCGGGCAACTGAGACTTGATGGAGCTGGCGTGCAATTCCTAGAGAAGAAGGGAAGGTTAGAAGACCAAATAAAGAACTTCCCAGCTGCCTTTGGGGATACAGATGGGATCGGTGTGGAGGCTCTGGCGATCTAAGAGGCTTGAAGGCTAGTTAAAATATAGGATATAATATACACGAATTATCCGTACACTGTGTCTTTTTTTTCGATAACTATGCTCATGTGAATTAAATGTTTTGTCACAGTGTTTCTCATAAAATAGGCATCTGGTGGATATTGTCCAAAAAAAAAACTAGTCCAAATATGTCTCTAATCTAGTAATATTGGTTATATCCTCAATTTATAAATATTATTTTCTTGCTCGCATTTGTGTTTTTTCGGGGGGGGGTGCAGTTCCTGGCTTTGATCTGTGAACATTTCTCATTTTCATTCGCCTGATTTGGATTGGAGGACCCCGAGGTCCGGTACCCCACATTCTGGCTCAGTGTAACGTAAGCGAACGCTAACGTGTATTTGGCGATGGCCTGCAATATTACTCAAAGTAGCTCGATAGTGGCACGGAAGCATCATCGACTGATGTAAGATTACAACATCGACAACATATGGGCAGCAAGGAGTCATGAGCATAACACGTCGCATATAGTATGCTTCTCCCTACACGCGCTGGATATTCGAGTCGACCATGCGCCAGCTTCGTTAGGCTCGCAAAGCTCAAGGCGCGGGATGAAACCACACATCTCAGTCGCGGCGCGGTACGACGCGGATACGCAACAGATGGAGCCACTTCAGAAGATCACCAGACGAAGGGCACATCCTCTCTTGCTAGTATGTATTGCGCACGCGATGGTACTATTTTACACCTACTAACGACTTGGCACAGAGACTTCAAACCCCCGTTTTAATGAAATAGGGGTGCAGCAACTCAGCAGCCATGTCCACTCCCAAATATTCCCCGGACCGTCAGTTGCGGCGCCAAAAGAACTTGTCGAGCTTTCCAGGGACCACTTGCAGCGACACGAACTCTTGGGCAAGAATACAGACGATAATCCCCCGATATCATTCGACCTGCCACTACTCCAAGGCGAAACCCTCGACGAGCACTTCTATAAACTAGGCACGGATGCCGGGGAGCCATACTTTGGCTATGCGAACCAGTTCACAAAGGCAAACGGGCCACCGAAACCGCGGAAATGGGTGCATCGAAGCGGCTGGACGAAGTACTACAGTGATGGGAGGACGGAGGCAGTGGATGCGCCGAATGAGGAGATGCTATGTTTCGACACGGAAGTTATGTGGAAGGAGAGCTCGTTTGCCGTCATGGCATGCGCAGTCAGTCCCACTGCTTGGTATGCCTGGTTATCGCCATGGCTGCTTGGAGAATCGGAATCCGACAGACACCTGATACCCCTTGGGGATCCACAACACCACCGGATAATCGTTGGCCATAACATTGGCTACGACAGAGCGCGGATCGCAGAGGAATATTCTGTAAATCAGTCCAAGAACTTCTTCCTTGACACCATGTCGCTACATGTTGCCGTCAATGGAATGTGTTCCCGACAACGACCAACTTGGATGAAGCACAGGAAGAACCGCGAGCTACGGGATAAGATAGCACACGAGACCGATAATATCGAACTGGCAGCCCTTTTAGGCGATAGGGGTCTCACCGAAGAAGAAGAGGAGCTGTGGGTGGGCAGGAGCTCTGTTAATTCTCTACGAGATGTCGCCAAGTTCCATTTGGATGTCACCATTGACAAGGCCCAACGGGACAGTTTTGGCGAACTCGATCGTGCCGGCATTCGAGGAAAACTGGACGAGCTGTTGGATTACTGTGCTGCGGACGTATCCATCACACATCGCGTGTACAAAATCGTCTTCCCCAATTTCCTCGCGACATGCCCTCACCCCGTGAGCTTTGCTGCATTACGGCACCTGTCGTCTGTCATCCTTCCAGTTGACAAATCATGGGAGTCATATATCGCCAACGCAGAAGCTACATATCTCAAGCTCTCCGATTCCGTCCAGGAACGCCTTATCGCGCTTACTGAGAAGGCCCTGGAGATTAAAGGAGATGAAGAGAAGTGGAGCAATGACCCGTGGTTGCGCCAATTGGACTGGTCTGGCCAAGAAATCAAGATGGTAAAGGGAAAGAAGAAGAACGACCCTCCGAGACCAGCGGCACGGCAGAAGATGCCAGGTATGCCAGCGTGGTATAAGGGCCTTTTCGCCAAGGCTGATGCCCCAATCAACTTAACTGTCAGGACCAGAGTTGCTCCGCTCCTGCTTCGATTGGCGTGGGATGGACATCCATTGTTTTGGTCAGATAAATACGGCTGGACTTTCCGAGTACCGGTTGCGGAATCTCAGAAATATAAGGAGTTGCAGATGCAGAGGTGCAGCGAGTTTGACGAGAAGGATATAGCGCTGAGGGAGGATACCGGCGGCGTTTTTTTCAAGATCCCGCATAAAGATGGGCCAACGGCGCGGTGTGCAAACCCGATGGCAAAGAGCTACATGTCTTATTTCGAAAAGGGCATTTTATCGTCGGAGTACTCGTACGCAAAAGAGGCTCTCGAGATGAACGCTTCCTGCTCCTACTGGATAAGCGCAAGAGATCGTATTATGTCCCAGATGGTGGTATATGATGCTGATATCAAAGAGCCAGCCAAGGGACAGGAATCCAATGACACTGGCTACATTCTGCCGCAAGTTATCCCTATGGGAACGGTGACGAGACGAGCTGTCGAGAATACATGGCTCACAGCAAGTAACGCAAAGGCAAATCGAGTCGGATCTGAACTGAAGTCTATGGTCAAGGCGCCGCCCGGATACTGCTTTGTGGGAGCTGACGTGGACTCTGAAGAGCTTTGGATTGCCAGTTTGGTCGGTGATGCTCAGTTTAAGCTGCACGGTGGAAATGCTTTGGGGTTCATGACCCTGGAAGGCACCAAAGCAGCTGGAACTGATTTGCATTCGAGGACTGCTTCAATCTTGGGTATTACGAGGAACGATGCCAAGGTGTTCAATTACGGGCGTATCTACGGAGCAGGTCTCAAGTTTGCGTCTACTCTACTGAGGCAGTTCAACCCTGGATTATCGGAGGCAGAGACGACCAAGGTTGCCACGGCTCTGTATAAGGAGACCAAGGGAGCCAAGACTAACCGGAAGGCGTTACACAAGAGGCCCTTCTGGCGTGGAGGAACCGAGAGCTTTGTCTTCAATAAACTTGAGGAATTTGCAGAGCAAGAGAGGCCGCGGACTCCTGTGCTGGGAGCGGGAATTACTGAGGCATTGATGAGTCGATTCATCAACAAAGGTGGCTTCATGACCTCGAGGATCAACTGGGCGATCCAGTCTTCCGGTGTCGATTATCTACACCTTCTGATAATATCGATGGACTATCTGATTCGCCTGTTTAATATCGATGCTAGGCTTGCCATTACTGTCCACGACGAAATCAGGTATCTGGTCCGTGAGGAGGATAAATATAGAGCCGCAATGGCTTTGCAAGTGTCCAACGTCTGGACCCGAGCCATGTTCTCTCAGCAGATGGGCATCAATGACCTTCCCCAGTCTTGTGCTTACTTCTCGGCCATCGACATCGACCATGTGCTTCGCAAGGAAGTGGATATGGACTGCATCACCCCTTCGCACCCGACGAAGATCCCCCACGGAGAGTCGATGGACATCTTGCAGCTTCTTGCCAAGGGCTCGCTAGCAAAACTGGAACCCAGCATCCAGCCGACTGACGCGCCAAAGCTCGACGGTATCAAATATACCCATCGCCAGCCTGTGATGGAGGCGTTAGAGAAGGCCAACCTCAGCTTCCTCAAAGCGCAAATCACAGCCGACGAGAACGAACTGAAGGAGATTGTCAAGGTCCAACGCAAGGTCCTTGACGCCGACGAGAAGACCACCAAGCCAAAGCAGACACGCGCTCGCAAGATCCTGCCATACCAGGCGCACGC
The DNA here is from genome assembly GCA_001630595.1 of Pseudogymnoascus sp. BL308. Taxonomy (NCBI): domain Eukaryota; kingdom Fungi; phylum Ascomycota; class Leotiomycetes; order Thelebolales; family Thelebolaceae; genus Pseudogymnoascus; species Pseudogymnoascus sp. BL308. The sequence goes on along the minus strand of LMYD01000278.1, from coordinate 8,225 downwards.
AGAATTAATGGAAGAGCCACTTAATATTACGGATTTGCTAGAGAGCAACTTCAGGAAGGACACGAGGAAGAAGAAACAGCAACACTACCCGTGGGAGGAACAGATGCCGCCGCGGTATAAACCTATACCCCGCTGGTAACACACTATCATATCAGATGTAAGCTTTCATATGTCGGGAACACATTGTACAGGAATGGGAACGGGATTGGCGTATTCGAGTTTTGGCGGGGCGGAGCGGGAGGGAGCGGCGCTTTGTGAGAATAGTGTATTTGAGCGAACGTGTATATTTGATATAACGGGAACAGCGGGCTGCAAAAGACGACGGTATGTCTGTAATGAAAACTGTAATACTCGTATTTGTGCTGGCTGGTCTTCTCAATGCCAATTCACGTGATAATAACCTTGTTGGGATCAACATCGCTCAGCCACAACCAGGGCTGACATGACATCCGAACACTTTGATGTAAGTGTCCCGAAATAAATTCACGGATGCAGGCTTCGAGAAGGCGACTATAATATCCCCTCCCACGCCCAGCCTCGCAAATCCAGGCACTCCAATCACAGAACTCATGTATCACGTGTCATGTCGGACTCCCCCAACGACGACTCCCCCCTCTCCATCACCGCATCCGTAACTGGCATCCTTACCTTCGTCGTCGCCATAACCGCCACAATCTGGCTGCGCATCTCCGCCATCCGCTCCGCTGATGTCGAATACTCGCGCGTTAAGACGGCGCTGAACTGGTACAAGACGGAGTCGGAATGGATCCACGACCTGGTTGCGACGCAGCGGGACGCGCAGGACCGCTCGCGGGGGAGTTTCGATAGTTATTTCCTGGATAGAGATATATCGTGGAAGGAGAAGGGGAGGGGGAGGCAGAGAGAGACGGAGATGTATGTTTTTGTGCTTGATCAGCTAGGGACGCTAGAGGAGAGATTGTTGGAGATGGTTACGGCGGTGGAGGTGAAGGCGGAGGGGAGTTGGAGGGAGTGGCAGGGAGAGAGAGGGACGGAGTGGGGAGCGAAGAGATGGTGGAAGAGGACGAGGATTGGGGTGCATTGGTTGCCGGTGAGGACGAAGGCGTTGGAGCTGGTAAGACAGAGGGATGCGTTGGGGAATAGAGTTTTGTTTGCGCAGCTGGCTATGGTTTCTTCGTAAGTATGTTGAGATGGTTTTGGGGGTTGGATGCTGATTTGATACAGAAGGCTTGCGGATGGAGAGGAGAGGGCAAATAGGCAGGATGAGAGGATTAGGGAGTTGCTGGACACTGTGAGGTCTTTTGATGAACGGCTGCCGTGAGTTGGGCTGGAAAAAATGCATGGGTTGGCGTTTAGGTTGGAATATCAACCATGGGGTTATTGTATTTGATATAGAAGATATGTGCCATACTATAATATTATCATATCATAAATTAACAAGTCTAACAGGGGAAGCAATCTATCCCGTTCACTTCGTTCACAGTACAGTTTACGTGCTATTTCTTGTAGGCCTGCAATAAAATGATGGCAAACAGCCCTTTGAAGTTCATTGGCTTGCAGGGTGATTGTTAAACAAAGGCTGCTGTTTGCCTGTCTTCTAGCCTAACGTGACATGGACGTCTTTGGTGGACTCCTGTGAGACTGAGCTTCAGTCCTGCCAAACACAATGAATTCATCCACAGGTTTAGCGCGAAGTTGTCTGTAAATATGCTAGTTTGCGCAAAAACCTGGCTCAAGTTCACCTGGTCAGTTCATACTCTCCTTCAGAAGCAGCTGGTTTTCCCAAAATAATTGGGAATAGTATACTAAAAGCGACAGATGATGTCTACAAGACAGGACAATCATCTGTTGGACCTGCTAGACGATGTGAATTCATCCACTTTTTTGTGCAGATCCGCCTCATAATAGATGGATTTGCGCAGGAACACCCAAGTGACCCCATCACTCTATATACTGTTCCTCCCAAGGCCTCTAACGGACCGTGTCGCCAATACCGCACTGAACTTGCTTCTGGCGAGCTTAAACGCTGTCCAAACCTAATTCTTGCGCATATCGGTGCTGAAAGACGTTTACTCTGCGCCGAAGCCATGGGATTACTATGAGGTGACATTGTCATGGCGTGGGCTATCCTGTGGAGCTGAATAAGTTCAAAGGACGCGATCCCCCATCCCCTGCATGCAGTGTATAAGCTGGGACGAATATACCCCTAATAAATAACATAGGCCACACCGCAGAGGATTGATAAAACAACGCGTGAACTGTTTTCAACTAGCGTTCATAGACGGCATTCCAAACGTGAATAATACAGAATAGCCGCGTGGGAGAGAAGGGGGCGGTGGGTGATATGACAGTGTGACAGCGATGGGGTGCATGAACATGCGCAGCTACGAGAAGATGAGACGGCGACAAGAAAACGCCAACGGGGACGAGAAAACGAGAACGACAACGAGAACCCACGACAGCGAGATCCCTAAAACGGCAACAAGAGCAGCACGATAGACAGCGCGACATATCCGTCTCAAACACACTAACACAGGGAAATAGAATAAAAGTTTACGACAAAATTCTTCACTCGGTCCTTCTCCCCATGGACGCATATTGCTATATTTTATGTCCGGTCAAACGAAAAACAATACCGCGGAACATATTTGAGCTGTTTTTATAGTAGTGACGTTTCCGAATACAGGGGGGAGGGGCAAGGTGGGATGGTGGGAGAGGCGTCATAAATCCCTCTTGTAGCGCATCAGTAGTTTCCAAACCATAAGTTCTCATTCACCAGACTCGAATATGGACAACTTGAAAGAGATCAGCTAAGCCAACATCACAAGGGGAAATGGGGCGCTACAGAATCAAACCGATACGACTAGACAAGGAGTGTATTCCGGTCGATAAGAGGTGAATGCCGAGGAGACCGAGTGAGAAAAACGCAACGGTAGCGAGAAGACCCGGACGCCAACAACGAACCCACATGACGACAAGAAAACGAGGGGATGAGAAGAAGACACCGCAGTACCCCTTAGTCTTACATGCACACCATCTCGTCCTCGCGTGCGAGCTTGTGTCATATCGGAGGACTCCCCTGCTCCCCCTTTTTAATATCTCTAAATCCTTTCCGTTGTATAATTTACTCTTCTCTCACTCATCTTATATATATCCACATCTCAACTGATATGCAGCGCACAGCAGGGCAGTTGGCCGGCTTGTTGGGACGTGGGATGTCTGGATCTAGATATTAAAGTTGGAAAAACCATACACCTGCTTTCGCCACAGTAATCCCACATACAGGTTGATTTTAATGCGGCCCCTGAAAAGAACAAATAAATAGCACTCTATGATTTAATAAACAACCCCCCCACCGAATTCCCCGTACAAACCATCCTGTTCCACAACTCCCCTCCCTGACCCCCTCCTCGACCCATCTCCCAAGAAGCCAAACCCCATCCCTCGACTCACTCGCTCCTGTCTTCTTTGCCAGCCCAACGATGCTGTCAGCATATGCGATTTAGTATATAACCAACCCCCCATGCCAACAACCCCGATAGCCGCCCCGCGATACTATATACCCCACGCCCCCTCTATCCATCCACCTCCATCCCGCATCCAGATGGCAGACTCTGTTGGAACAGGAATCCACACCACACCGCGCGCCGCAAGAACAGGCGACAAGGCCCCGGCCATTGCACCGCATCAAACAGTATTTAGCAAACGTACGCGGTGACGAGAAACAACAACCGCAACAAGAACCTACAGCGACGACAGCAAAACGAAACGTTTCGACAAGAAACCCAGAACGACAGCAACAATGCCACAGCAAACACATCAACAACGCCACAGCAACGACATCAAAAAGCCCTCAGATCGAGACACAGCACCCCCCCATCATCTGCGCGCACAGCAACCGGAAAAGTTCCGATGACCCACGTCAACATAACTACCCCAGGCCCAAAGGCGTCGTTTACGAGAACAATTCCCGCTGCGAGCATCACCATCACAGGCCGCCAGGCAACTCCTTCAAAGCCCACGGCTCCAAAGGAATCTGTGAAGTTCCCGGCTACGGCAGCGCGGGGAAAGGAGAATACCACTCACTCCCACAGGGAAGGCGAGCAGCTTGCCAGTGGGCGATGGGTACTGGTCTGAGGGCCAAGGCTGGTGCTGATATCTGCTGGTGGTGCACCGCGAGCGATATGTGAGAGAGAGCTCTAGAGCGACTCATGGATCCGACGAAGTGAAGGTAGGGCCTCTCTGCTGAGCCTAAAACGGCTTTCTTTTTGCTGCCGATTGCAGCGCAGAGGTAGAAGGTAATGTGCGTGAATAGGAGGTGGGGTATGTATTCGCGTGTTTGACCCTATGGTATGGGGTCGGTATAAACGATATCCCCGAGCGAGTAAATAGATAGTCCTCCAATTCTACTCCCCGCCCAACCTTCCCCCGAAGAATCGAGCAAACACCCCCCTCCACCCCTCAACCCCCACCCCTCAACACCCAAAATCATCCCAAACTACCCCCCCCATAGCCGCCCCCTGTCATCACCCAAGAAAACCAACAAGAGCGAGCATCCCTCAGCTCCCCCTCCCCGTCTACAGCGCAACGAAAGATCTTCAAACATTCAAACAAGCCGGGTGGGCTGACTTTGGCCGGCTCGATGGAACATGTTTTTTGCCATGATGTACAGCGGAAGGAAGGGGGGTTTGGAATAGTGTAGGCGGAGGTGGTGGTGGTGGTGGTGAGAAGAATGGGGCGGTGGTGGGAAACCATGATGACGGTGATGAGAAAGGGAGACTACTGACGGGGAAAAAACGACAATGATAGCGAGAAAAGATACGACGGGGAGAAGAAAGACACACACCAACCAATTACCCCCCCCCCGCCGAGACACAACATGACGCTTCCCACCCCCGGCCGGTTCTTTGGGTCTGCTGGGTTCGTTTTCGTAGCTCTGAAAGTGGTGCCTGCGATGAATTCCCCTCTGCTACTGCCAACAGCAGCCTAGAAGTCGAAAAGCCAGACTCAGATGCATGAAAATAGTGTACATATGCTGTCGCCATATTAATCTCACGGTATGGGGTGATGATATAAACTGATGATGCCCCTGAAAAAGAGCTAAATAAATAGGTATGATACGATCCAATTAAATACACCCCTCCCCCAAATATAAACCCCGACTATTCTACAACCCCCCCTGCACCTCCCAATTAACACACACCTACCTAATAACCTTCTCCCCACCCACCACCTCCGGCGCCCCCCCCCTCCCATCCCCCACCGCCGCCACACTCTCCACACTACTCCCAGCAAACTTCTCCGCATCCCTCAGACTCTGCTCCTTGCCCAGCTTCGGGTTGCGCGTCAGCATCCCAAACACAATCAGCGGCACGCTCAGACAGATCCCCGTAATGCACAGCAGCCGCTGCGTCTCCTGGTACGACGCGATGACCGCCGTGCGCTCGGGCGTGCCGACGGGGAAGGACGCGATGAAGGTGAACGGGTCGCCGTAGGCGTCGACGGCGAGGGTGGCGTTGGTGGTCACGACGGCGAGCTTGGTGGCGAGCTTGTTGGGGAGGACTTGCGTCCAGATGGCGCCCGAGATGGCGTTGCCGAAGGCGCCGCCGACGGAGTAGTTGGCGAGGTAGAGGGCGGTGATGATGGCGAGGTCTGTGGGGGTTGTTAGATTGGGTTACTGGTTATTTGGATGATTATAAGACAGGGGGGAACTTACGCTCGTGCTTGGTGGCAGCTTGGATACTAGCCTGAGTGGTGTAAGGGAACAGACCACCAGCGATACCGAGGAGGATCTGGGCGCCAATAATGCCGGAGTGGCTTGCGGAGCCGGTGCCGCCACGGTAGTGGATGAGCAGGCCGAAAGCGACGGTGAAGAGCGCGGTACCAGCAACGATGAAGGGCTTGAGGTAGCGGACGTAGCGCACGACGACGCCGGTGATGAGGCCCGTGATGACTGACACGAAGCTGTAGAGCGAGCTGATACGCGTGGCCGACTTGATGGACTCGTCAAAGGCCACGACGAGGACCGTGTACAGGTAGTCGCCCTGCATGTACCAGGCGGTGTTGAGCATGATGGCGACGAGCAGCGAGGCCCACACGCCGCGGTCCTTGAGGAGGGGGAAGGGAACCATGGGGTGCTTGCACTTCTTCTCCCAGAGGATGAAGATGGGGATGGTGAGGACGCCGAAGACGAGGGGGGCGATGATCTTGGCTGTCTTCCAGGTGTCCTTGACGCCGCCGGCGAGGGTGAGGGGGACGAGGATGAGCGCGAAGACGGCGATGATGAGGATGATGCCCACGATGTCGAGTTGCCAGAAGAGCTCGACGGCGAGCTGGCGGGCGCCGAGGGCTTGGAAGGGCGTCTTGAAGGAGGCGAGCGTGCCGGCGCGGTCGGCGCGGCGGCCGGCGAGGAGGAGGGTGACGAGGAGAGGCGTGGCGCAGACGGGGAAGATGAGCGCCCACATGCCGACTCCCCAGCGCCAGCTTGTGACTCCCAAGACGGAGGCGGTGACGTCGCCGCTGACCCAGGTGTTGATCTGGTTATGTGAGTAGGTGGTCGTGGGTGGTGTTTGGGGGCTGGGTTTAACTCACGATGAATGGTGCCGCGGGGATGTACGAGAAGAACAGACGGGAGCGGAGGGACGTCAGATCACCAATGAGGACTTCGGCGAGGAGCATGATGACGGTGTAGCCGACCTGTGTAGGTTAGCCATGTCTGTCTCTTGTGAGGATATATTGGGCAGGGCATACCTGGTAAATGACCGCGCCAGCAGCAAAGCTGGAAACGCCGGTCGAGACAGCCTCGATGATCGTACCGAGGGAGTAGAAGAAGATGGCGATGATGACGAGCTCGACGCGACCAAACACGTCGGCAATCTTTGCTGCTGCCGGCTATAGGTTTGGCGGGTTAGAATTGCCATTTCTCTGGTCCATTGGCTCTTGCTTACCTGTGCCGCAGCGGCAATGATGGAACGCAGGACCGTGATGGTGGCTAGCAGACTGTGTTGCGTAAAGCTTGCCGTCGCTATTGGCTGTAGGGGGTATAAAGTCAGCATAGCTCCTTCCGATTTTGTAATTCGGCGCTGATTCCATAACCGCACTCAGGAAGGTCCCTTCTTCAATACCACCACACACTCAACTCACCTGGTAAGTATATCTAATCGTCCCATCAAGCCCATACGCATACGCGACGAGAAAGATGCTAATGAACAGCACAATGCGGTCCAACCCGGTGAACTGCGCCGAGATAGCCTCAATGCGCTTGACACCCAGCGACTTGGCGCCATAGATGTGCTTCGAGCTGTCGTCGGAGACCCGCGGCTCCGAGTCCGAGATCTCGTGCTGCTTCGGCTCCAGGTCCAGCTCGGGCTCCTGCGCCCTCTTCTCCGAGAAGATCTTCTCTGCCCACGACATGGCTGGTCCGGGGCCCGCGGCGTGCGTGTGTGCTTGTGGGAGGGTAGCACCAGCGGCGGGGGTGTTGCACGAGGCGTGGGGTAGGTGGGTGAGAGAGGCGGGAGGGAAGGAGCGACGGCGAGGGTTTTCTTGGGGAGAGGGAGAGGAGGACGAGGAGGGGAGTGAGGGGGAATAAGTAGTAAACAAACGGTATGCACGAGGATGGGGATGGGGATGGGGAGGGAGGAGGAGGGCGGATCTGATAAGATTTTCAGGGTGCCGATCCCCTTGTTTATAGTACTGTTACCGTATATTACATAGCTTTGATGCTGGGGGACCCACACACACCCACGCTGCATTTTTTTTTTTTTCGTTCTGGTCTGGATTGGGGCCCGCTAGCAGCCAAGAGGCATGTGCCAGATGATGGGATAGGAAAGTGTTGGTTACATGAGATGGAGTGATCCTGCGGGTGGTGTTGGATGTATTGTGTACTCTTCATCTCTTCTCTGCTCATACTACCATCCCATAATCCTATTATCGCATCAATTCCCCGTCGTGACTCTACAATCCTCTCTTTTCTGTATACAAATATTCTCCGCTTATCAGATCTCCTCCTACCCATCCGGGCGTCCATCCACACGTAATCAGATCCTGCCGCTTTTCCACTACTGAAATTGACTAGAGTAGTACCACTCAGTACCACCACAATCCCACCCAACATTATCAGATCCCCCCTCCTCCACCCGCTCCCCTCCCAATCAAACAAAATTCCCACCAAGCCACCCAAGCCACCACCGTCCATCCATCCACTACCATCCACCCATCCACCGCCATCCCACCCCCATCCCCCTATC
>LMYD01000277.1:0-11648 GCA_001630595.1 Pseudogymnoascus sp. BL308 | reverse complement strand
AAGTAGACCTAGAGAAGATTAAACCACTTTAAAACTAGATTAGACTAACTACTATTACTAGTATAAAGTCTTATCTAGGTTTCTATGGTTTCTACTACTAGTTTATACGTAATTTTAGGAAAATAGCAAAGCCCTTAACGACTATCACTAGCCCCTTAGAGCTATTCCTATGAACTAATGAATGTAAGAACGCCTTTAAAGAATTATAGTAGTAGCTATTAGCTATGTAAGCACTATACCACTTTAACCCTAGATTACTTACGAAGCTTAAAACTAACTCTTCTAATGAAGTAGTTGCTAGCGTGCTTTCATAAGAGCATTTAGACAAGCTCTAGTACCTAGTAAGCTTTTATAGCTACGTCTTAACGGGCTATAAGATTAACTAAGAGATTCATGATAAGGAGCTATTTGTAATTATAAAGGCCTTTGTGAAATGAAGACCTATCCATAATTGTCGTGTCCGGGCAGTACTATCCTAAGGTTTAGGGCTAATAGCAACCCTAGTCAAGTTGTAGAAATTACGCGAAATGGCCACCCTAGGAGATACAGCCTAGAGGTTTTGATATAACCCTAGAAATGTCGCAAAAAGACGTTAGAAGGTTGATTATTAAGGTAAGTGACCCCGTAGAATTGATTCCCGTTGTTAAAATGCACAAATTCCACGTTTTTTGCGTCGTTAGGGTTAGGGTTAACGTTGGGGTAAGTCACGTGTATAGAGATAAGGATTTGCAGTAGCCATGTGAGAACAAGGAACGCGGAACGCATCTAGTAGCCCGAAATCAATATTAGACAAGAGGCAAAGAAAAGGAAACAAAATGGTAAGCCAGAGGAAAAGTATAAGGGTATATTAAAGGTAGGTTTAAGGAGGGTTAAAGTTGAAGTTAGAGTAGAAGCCAAGAACTAGAAAGATGGACCAATTTTTAATTCATTTGCCCGAATTCCACGTTATTGTGTGTAAAAAGTGTTAATATGCCATATTACCTAGTTAGATCAATGCACATTTTGCACCCTAGTTACCCCATGGGGAGAAAAAGGCGACCAAGAAACCCCACGGGTTGAGTAAAGCGACGCGTGAGAGAATTAAACAGGATGTAGCCTAGATTAAGGGTTTGATCCCTAACCCTAGAGCATTACAGCAGAGTGAGTTCCCGTTCCCACCACTAACAGTAGCATCCATTACTGCATTAGGGTCACCTAAGACTAATGCGATGCAATGTACATTCAAGATAGACGAGGAAGAATGCTAATATATATGTTGTTCGTTATAGTAGATGCAAGAGCATTGCAGGAGTGTTCATTAGTGGAAAAGTAAAGAGCAGGGAGGACGACCTAGAAAGGTCAATCCACGACCCACCCCTAGAGTGCCGTGGTAGACTAGGATCCATTGCTAGCGGTTTTTTAAGCAGGGGCACAAATCACAGTATTTCGAGGTCCAACCCGTTAAGGCAGGACCACGCCCAACCCCACGAATGGCGTCCTAGACAGACTAGTTTAAGGCGGCTAAAAAGGAGATGCAGAGGGCGTTCGAGAAGGCCGAGGAGGAAGAGAAGCGCCAGATCAAGGAGACCGACGAAGCCAAAGAGCCGAGTCCATGGTTGAGACGGGTTGGGTGCATTCCCCATTTGGCTGGCGTCAACCGGAAGGACGTACGAGAGTTTGTTGAACTAGTTAACAAAAAGGATGAACCCCATTTGGCCATAATGTGCAAGGCGTTTAAGTGGTTGATTCAAGACGCACAGCACCATGCCGTGCGGGATGTAGTTGGGATACATACGTTGTTTGAGGCAAACAAGAAGGAGGTGGAGAAGGAGACGAACATGCCGTTTAATAGTTGGATGGACATTACAACGATCGAGCGGTATGTTGAAGTGTGGAAGCAGTTGTTATTGTATGTGTTCCGAGCCGAGGATGACGAGGCCGAGTTTCGACCCCCGTACGTGTTAACCAAGGCGCAGCAGTCGGCCATGCAAACCGTGAGAGATAAGATCGGGGCGTTTCAGGAGTGGAAGGAGGAGCAGGAGAAGAACGCGGCGGGTGAAGACCGTGAAGACGAGGGGTTTAATGATGGGGAGGATGACGAGGGGGTGGAGGGCGTCAAGGGGGCGGCCGAAGAAGTCGATGAGGGTTTCGAGGATGAGATGTCCGAAGAGACTAAATGGATGCGGCAGATCTAGCGGGAGGTATTGCGGTTTTGCATCACGTTATTAGACTACCCGTTACAAGACAATGAGTACTAAAGCCCCATCATCAGCGGTTTGGCCGTTTTAATGATAAAGGGGGACAAAGGATGGCACGATGCCGAGGATTTCACCACTAAATATTCAGCAGTGATCAAGTTGGCACGGTTGATGGTCGTTCAGGAGGCGTACTAGCAGAGGCAAGAGCAGATTCGTACGTATTAGAGCGAGATGACGGAGGTTGAGGCGCAAAAGAAGGCGACTAGTTATTACTGGTTGGTCAAGCAATTCGTCGCCTAGTTCACAACCATGGCCCACGGCAGCCGCGATCCCACACCCATGCAGTGGATATACTAGACCCGTTCGTACGGATTCAAGATACGATACACCACGCTAGCGGCCGGGAAGATCCAGTGGATTCGAGATGAAGTGTTATACCCTGGCACCCGTGTCTAGATGTTGCAGTTGCAGAGCATGGTGCATGGATTGATCAGGGAGGCGCGAGACGAGTTGTTTGGGAAGTTGATGGTGGTCACGGACGAGGGGGGCGTTCCTAGCATCGATTAGGACAACACCGTCGACTAGCCGTTAGAGACCAAGGTTAGTTGGTCGTTTTTGGATGATGAACGAAATAAATTCAGCGCCCACAAGGAGTAGTGGTTATTTGAGCGGATATACTAGGAGTAGGCGTTGCAGGAGCAGTTTTTAGACGACGACGGTTTGTTAAAGCCTAGTGCAGGTGAAGCATACTAACGGCACGTGGAGCGGTTTTTGGAGTTGTTGTTGATATTAATCCATTTATGTGCCAGGCAGCCTAGTCGTGCAACAGAGATTTTGGGGTTGCGGTGAAAGAATACAGCCAACGGAGGCGTACGAAACGTCATCATAGAGAACGGGTTGGTGGGTTTAGTCGGCCAGTACCATAAGGGGTACTGTAGTAGTAGCAACATCAAGATCATCCACCGGTATTTACCCCGAGAAGTTAGAGAGTTGTTGGTATATTATTTGTAGATTGTGTTGCCGTTTTAGGAGAAGATTTAGTTCCAGATGACAGGAAAGGTCGTGTCTAGCGCATTTTTATGGGGGGATGCTAAGAAGAAAGAGCATCGTTAGTGAACAGGTCTAGAGAGGGGAGGGGGTATGAAAAAGGGAAAGGGGAAGGGGAAGAAGGGAACAAAAGAGGAAAAGGAGAAAACCTAGGAGGAAGAAAAGGGGCGGCGAACCAAATTGTCATGGACATCCGAACGGGTGCAGAAGATCATGCAGGACGCTAGCAATCAATGGATGGGAAGCCAGTCCATATTAAGCATTAGTGCGTGGCGCTAGATTACCATTGCCATATCACGGCGGTTTTGTTGAGAAAATCGATTCGAGGACGAGAGCGGAAAGTGGGATCCCGATGAGAATTAGGATGAGGATAATGCAGCTGGCGACGATCCGTGGGATTTGCAGGCCGGGCATGGGACGCACATTACAGGCATGATTTACGCCCGTGAGTTAATGGAGGGCAACAATACCATCATTAGCTGCCGGGAGAAGTTTCGACAGGTAAGTTGTACGTGGCATTGGTTTTTGGAGTTTGCATCCACGTGTTAGGGCGACGCCACGCGTGGAACCAAGCGCAAGCGTCCGTCGTTTAAGGACGAGATGGACGAGGTGTAGGCGTAGCGGTGGAAGAAGTTGCGGACAGTCGACATCCAGTAGGCATTAGAAGAAATGTTTGGCGCGGGCACGCAGTTCCGTGGGTTGCAGAAGCCTGCGTTAGAGGCCATCATGAAGCACAAGAGCCCCATATTAGTCGTGATGGGGACGGGGGTAGGGAAGTCGATGTTGTTCTAGATTCCCGCAAAGAGCGTGTCATCCAGGACGACCATTGTCATCACGCCATTAGTGTCGTTGCAGGACCATATGGTCGAACGGTGTCAGTAGGTTAGGATTTCGTGTACAAAGTGGGATAGTTAGCAAATGGGGGCAATGCGAGCCTAGATTGTCATCGTCACGCCTGAGTTAGCAGTTAGCAAGGCGTTTAGCACGTTTTTGAACGAGTTGCAGGGTTGACGAGAGTTGGTCCGCATTGTGTTTGACGAATGTCACACTGTCATGGACAGCACGCCCGATTTCCGACCCTAGATGCAGTAGTTAGGGGCATTATTCACGCGGGAGGTGTAGATGGTGTTTTTGACAGCCACGTTACTAAAGCATACCGAGCCCGAGTTCATGCGGATTATGAAGATCAAGCCAGAAGAGGTGCAGACGTTTCGGGGACCCACGACGCAGCTTAACATTACGTATTCCGTCCATGAGTATGCTAAAGAGAGCGATGAGACGGAGGCCATTTGCTAGTTAGTGGGGGAGAAGTTAGAGCAGTATGCAGCGCCCGCCAAGATCATTGTGTATAGGGGAAGCATTAAGCGGACCCAGGAGTTAAGCAAGGCATTAGGTTGTCACTAGTATTATCGCGAGGTAGGAGATTGAGAGGAGAAAGGGGCAATCATGGAACGGTGGTAGCATGGCGATGGGCGGTTGATTGTAGCCACGAACGCGTTTGAGTTAGGAATCGATGCACCTGATGTCTAGGTGGTGATTCACGCCAGGGACATTTACTAGATGTAGAGTTATAGTTAGGAGAGCGGTCGTGGTAGGTAGGATGGCGAGCGGAGTGAAGCCATCGTTGTGATGCCAGCTAGTAGGCAGGAGGAGTTATAGAAGAAGATAGCACGGGCTAAAGCGCGGACACAACCGTGGAAGATCTAGAGTCGCGTGATGCGGCCGTGAGAAGTCAAGCAAGTGGAATGGGAGAAGATGGAGAGGTTTTTGAGCGGCAGTAAGTGCCGACGGATATATTTAGATAGCGAGATGAACGACCGACAGGACTAGAAAAGGTGCAAGGTGGGGGAGGAGCGATGTGATGTGTGTGAGAAGGATGATGCCATGGTTGAAGACGTAGAGGCACGACGGGCGGCATACATTGAAGAGCAAAGAGCGAATCGAGAGTAGGCAGCATAGGCTGAGTGTGAGGGACAGAGCCGATGGGTGAACAGCAGAATCGCCGTCCCTAGTAGCAGCATAGGTATTCCAGCGCCGAGCGGTGAGGTTTTAGTTCCCAGAAGTGTCGTTGTTACTAGTCCCTAGCCATCCACAGATGAAAATCCAACGCCTAGTAAGGAGGGCCATTCCATACCCCGTTCACGTTACAGTTCCGTTAGTTTCAATAAAGGGTTTACAGCCGACTAAGATTCCGTCAGCGAGAGCCGTGCGTTCGAGGCCCAGAATCATTAGCGAAACCAGTAGCGATGGCGAGTCGAGGCCGACAGCTAGCGGGAAGGGCACGAGGTGTGGAATTTGGAAACCCGGTTGGATTCGTGGGTGGGCAAGTGCCCGTTATGTTACGTCCGACAGTGCCAAGGTTGGGAGGTTGATGTCCAGCATACATTAGAGAATTGCCCGGATGAGTCACGGACGAAGGTGATCACGGAGATTGAGGCATTAAAGACAGTCCGATTCGAGCCGTATGCCAGTTGTACGTTTTGCACAGTGGCGCAGAAGGTGTGTACGCGGTGGGCGGAGACGCGAGAGGGCAGCAATCGTTTCTGGAAGGTCGAAGGAGGAGTATGTCAGTACGATGGAATTGTGCGCGCAGCCGTGGCAGCCATGAGTATTGCGGCGCTAGTAGAAGTGGCTAGGGAAGGGTTGTTTAGGCAGATGAAGGCGATGGGGATTTGGGGACGGGGGGAGGGTGAGTAGAGCGAAGAGGAGCACGCAGAGGTGAAACGAGTGATGTTGATTTGGTTTAGGAAGAAGATCATATGGGGAGGCATGGAAGCCAGTGTTTTATTACGTGTGTTTTATTAGTTGGCGGTTGGGTTAGAGGATGGGGTGGAGAGTATAGGTGGGATCGATATACCAAATAGACAATAGATGAGAATAACATAGATTATACAAATAGAGGGTTATTAGAAGGAGGGGATAAACAATAGAATGGAGCAATAAATAAAAAGGGTTATATTATTTAATTAGTTAGGAATTTATTTAGGTGTGAATGTTAATACATATTAGTAAAAGATGTGGGAAATTATATATTATTAAAAAGGTGAAAATTAATATAATGAGGGGATTTGCGGTCACGCAACAATAAAAGGGGGCAAACCACGCGAAAGGGAAGGAGTATTATTTGATGGATATTTAATCATGGCCCCGAGGGAACGCCATTATAATAGTGAGACACAGAGGGTGGCGGGGTTAGCGAAATCAAGGGGGTTGGGAAGGGTATATATTTTGACACCATTAGACATGGCATAGTTCATTGCGACAGTGCTAGGCAGTGCAAGATGAACGACGGGAATTGGGTAAGAGAAGCGCAGATAAAGACGGGGATGAAATGGTTGTTGGCAAACGAAAAGTACCAGAAGGTAATTTGTACGAGGGTTCAGTGCGGAGTAGGATTAGAGTTAGGCGGGGTGGAGAAGCATTTGATCAAGAAACACGGGGTTAGGGAGACGTTAGCGGGGGGGATTCAAATGGGTATTCGTGTAGCACAGGAGGGAAAGGGATGGGATGAATGCAGTAAAAAGAGGCCGCGGAATGGATTAGGGCTGCAGAAGGGTTTGGCGGTATTCGAAGGGTTCCAGTGCCGATTTTGCAAGGAGCCACTAGCCAGGACGGTGGAGGATGTTGATCATCATTTATACGTGTTTCATAAGGAGACAGAGGGTCACATATGGGACGAGGTTCTAGTGTAGTCGTGGGGTAGTAAGGGAGGGGTTAAAGAAGAATGTTGGATTGTGGACGAAAGCAAATAGAGCGACGAGGAGAAGGCGGAGGATAAGACAATGGGTGACAACGGGGGGCAAATCATATCGACAGAGGAGGCGATGTTGGCGAGTTCAATTGTGGTCAATGAAGAATTCAGAAGGATGATATGCAAGGAATGCGAGTTGGCGGTGGGGTTAGGAATGGTTAGGACGCATTTATTAAAGAGGCATAGTGTCAAGAAGGACATGGCATAACGGATCGCAAATATGATAGATATGGGAGAATGGGGTTGTGTTAAGGGTAGGGGGGAGAAGGCTAAGAAGCCCAAGAATGGAACGAGACTGCAGAAATGGTTGATGGTGTTTAACATGTTGCAATGCACGTTTTGTAGGGAGTTCTAGGCCAGGTTAGTGGATGAGATCAAGAGTCATTAGCATAGGGTAGGGCACGGAAAGGCAGAGGGAGCAATGATTAAGCTAGTGCAAATGTAGTTGTGGGGAGGATGAAATGGATGGGGGTTAGTAAAGGACAAGGATTTTTGAGTTGTAGAGGAGGGTTTGCTAAGGGTTAGTGAGTATGGGCAGATGGGGGTTGAGGTTAAGGAGGATTGCAAGGATGGAAAAGATTGCGGTAGTGAGGAGAGAGTAGGGGGGGACGGAAAGCAGGAGGAAGAGGTTGAGTAGGAGATCATACAAGAGGGTTAGGCATGAATGGGGTTAGGGAAGGGAACAGGGTTAGGGTTATGATGACAGGCGGATGACATGTAGCGTAGGGCAATTGAAGTAGTGAAAACGATTATTGTCAGCATGTTGCAAGTTAGCGGTTAGAAGTTGGCATAGTTAAGGAGCGGTTAGCATAGGATGGTCATGATTGTATGACAAGCAAAGCCCGCCAAAGGCCAACCCTAGAGGGCAGAAGGCATGTCAGGGGGTAGGGTTATAAGGGTTTGTGGTAAGGGGTAAAAGAAACAAAGAGGAGGAATAATCCACAGGGAGAGAGGTGGTGGGGGGGGACCACATAAAAATGGGGGAAGCAAGCCGTACATACATTTAGAGGAGATAAGAAGGTTAGACGTGGTAGAATAGGGGGAGTGGAGGTCACAGACCAAGGAAGGGGATAGAGGAGCCATGAATAAAGGGGGGACAAACCACAGGAGCAGGAGGGGACAAACCATAATAACGGGAAGGAAAAGGGGTTTTATTTTATGAGTTGATGTATTATTTATGGCCCGTAGTATTTGAATGATTTTTTAGGAATTTAGAAAAAAAAAAAAAAAAAAAACAGTATTAATAAAAAGATGGATGGTTTTTTGGGATACATTTATGGGTTATGAGGGAACGCCGTTATATACAAGAGGAGGGGAGGGTTATTCTAAATCCATGGTCCGAAGCCATCCCAGAGAAGCCCGCCTAATGGCCACGCAGAAGGGAGTTATGAGGGCGGGTATGATTTGGCGCATATGATACAGAGAGTTTGAGATTTTAGGACGGTGTCGCAGGCAACACGAGACATACATGGTAGTGAGACAGAATAGGCGGCAGGTTTTAGGGTGAGTAAAAACGAGGGGGTTGGGGTAGGATATATAGTCTAACAAGTCTAGCGTAGCATAGGTTATACAGACAACACCAAGCATGGCAATACAAGAAGCGACAATGAGCAATGCAGCTGAGGTGTTAGAGGTTTAGGAGAGTATGTTTGAGGTTAATGAGGAGTACTAAAGGTTGATTTGCGAGGAATGTAGGGTCGGGGTGATATTAGGTTTTGTTGGGAAGCATTTGAAGAATAAGCACGGGGTCAAGAAGGTTATGGCGATGAAGATTGAGAAGTATATACGTGCACAGCATTAGGATTAGGTGGATGGTTGGTCGTTCAAGCCAAGGGGTGGGTTAGGTCCGCAGAAAGGGTTAGACGTGTTTGATGGGATTCGTTGTAAATTTTGCTGCAATTTCAATTCGCGGTTGGTAGCGGAGGTGGAAGAGCATTGGTAGTTAATGGGGCATGGAGAGATGAAAGGATGTTTGATAGAGCTAGTGCGGATGTAGTCATGGTTTGGCTAAGATGGGGCGCGTCTGAATTTTTGGGTTGTGGAGGAGAAGGAGGAGAGGAAGGGTTGTTAGGGGGGGCATGCAGATGATTTAGGCGGTTGGCAGTTGGATATAATTAAGGAGGGATTGGAAGGTGTTAGGTTAGGAGACGAATGGGTAGCCGCGTAGAAGATAATTGGCAAAAGGGTCGGAAGAAACAGACAAGAAAGGTGCTAGGACAATGAGGAAGGGCGTTAAGATGTCCGGTTTCCCGTTTTTAAACTAGTTCACAACACCGCTAGCCCACGTTCATAGTATGGAGGGTCAGGGTTATTTAGATGAGGAGGATTAGAACCGTTCGTAGGACAAGCAGGTAGACCCGAAAAAACAATATAGCCCGTAAACAATAGCAGTTGTTTTTAGGGGCATAGGTTGATTGTTGTATTATATCATAGGACGGGAAGGGTATGGGACGGGAGGTGACGTCAGGTGCAGTATGTAGAATGGGGTAATCGAGGAGGTTATTTCAACAACATATTAAAACAACGGACATGAGTAGGAGCGCAAGATGAGCAACTAGCAGGGATTGTTAGTAGGCGGAGACACGTCGCAGATAGCACAGCAGGTGCAAGTAGCGTTAGAGAGGTTTTTTATCATGAATGAAGAGTACAACAAAGTAATTTGCATTAGCGAAGGGTGCAGGAAGGCAATCAAAGCATAGGCGGTCCAAAGGCATTTGTAGAGGAGACACAACGTTCTAGGGGTTTTGTCGAAGAGGATTGCAGATGTGATTGGTAAAGAAGTGGGATGGCGTTAGAGACCGAGTAATAAGAGATTACCAGTGAATGGTTTAGGGCCGCAGAAAGGGTTGGAGGTGTTCTAGAGGTTTTAGTGCTAGTTTTGCAATGAGTTACTAGCGAGGACGGTGGAGGAAGTTGAACATCATTTATATGAGATGCATAGGGAGACAGAGGGTCACATATGGAATGAAGTGCTAGTACAGTCGTGGGGTGAGGAGGGGACGTATGAATGTTAGGTTGTAGATGAAAGGAAATGTAGTGGGGGTAAGGCAATAATGGAGGTAGTAGAGGAGGCGGCGCTAGCAGAGGAGGTAGTAGCGGAGGAGGCAGTAGTTGATGATGTAGCAGTAGAGGAGGACATAGTAAGGGAGATAGATCCGAAGAAAATTCTAGATAATGTTATAGAGGAGAGCGAGGGTTAGAGTAAAGAGGAGGGTTAAGAAGAGAGGAAGGTGTGTAATGAGGCGGAAAATTTAGATGGGTAGGAAGGGAATTGTTTTGGGTGGAAGTGGAGGGAGGCTGAACATGTGGGATGGGATGAAATGACTAAGGATTAGGTAGTTATGTATTAGACGGAAAGGGTTACGAGACGAGAGTTTAGGGAAAAGGGGGCAGAGGAGCAAACAAAGAAGGGGGTTAGGTAACAATTGAGACAGGAGTTTCCAAGACAATGAAAATGGTATTCAGTAAGCAGTGTGATAGGTAAAGAAGAGTTTTTAATGTATGAATTTAGAGATAGCAAGGTTATAACCCCGTCGCGGAGCGTGTTCATAATGAGGGTTAGGGTTATAGGGAGACGAGAGGGGCAGGGTTATAGGGAGGTGAGAGGGTTAGGGTTATAGGGAGGCGTAAGGGGCAGGGTTATAGGGAGGCGCAAGGGTTAGGGTTATAGGGGAACGAGAGGGGCAGGGTTATAGGGAGGCGCAAGGGTTAGGGTTATAGGGGAACGAGAGGGGCAGGGTTATAGGGGAACGAGAGGGGCAGGGTTATAGGGGAACGAGAGGGGCAGGGTTATAGGGGAACGAGAGGGGTAGGGTCATAGTTGAGTGTTTTAGTTAGGATACAGGGTCATAATGAAGAGTAAGGGTTAGGGTTAATGTCATAACGAAGGGAAAGAACAACAGTTGGTAGAGAGAGAGTAGAAAGGGTTTGGGAACAATAAGGGTGGTAGAATATGTAGTACAAAGGAAAGGTTAAAGGAGGGGCAAGAGGTAGAGTAGGATAAAGAAGAGGAAAGAAAGGGGAGGAGAAAGGGAGGGTTTATGGAAATGAGAATGAGAGGATAAAACGAGTGCAAAGACGCAAAAGGGTTAAGAAAGAAAGGCGAGGTAAGTTTAGGCGAAGTAGTGTTATAAAGAGTAGTGTAGTAGGAGGAGATGAGGGGGAAATGAATGGTAATCAAGAGGTTTTGCAGTAGTTAGTAAAGAAGAGGGTTGAAGGGAGTAAGGCAAGGAATAGAGATAAAGGTAAGGGTGAGTAAATTTAAGGGGGGTTAAGGTAGAGCAAGCAGGAAGAGGTAGAGTAAGCAGGAAGAGGCAGGGAAGAGGCAGGGTAAGTAGGAAGAGGCGAAGGTAAGAAAGGGAGGAGGAGAAGTTAGAGGGTAAGGGTTATAGAGTATAGTGAGGGTTAGGGTTATTGTGAAGGGGGAGGGTGAGGGTGAAGATTTGAATAGAAGAGGAGAATGTTTAAGTTAGGGAGGGAGATAGATTTTTGTAAAATAGGGAGGTTTGGGGTAGGTATAGAAGGATAGGGTAGAGGGTAAAAAGAGTAAGAGGGAGGGTGGGAGGGTGGTATAAGGAAAGGGGTTAGAGAGATAGAGATAGAGATAGAGGTGAAAGATGGTGATTAGGATTTAGAAAGAGTAAGGAAGGGAGGGGAGGGGAGGGGATGTTTAA